>CAUYPO010071604.1:0-25409 GCA_963574435.1 Cheirogaleus major | reverse complement strand
TGACACCTCTGGAAATGCTCCCTAAAGAAGGGCAGATGCAGATGCACAAAGTTTTTTTCCCCTCTCTCTCCTTCCCTCCTTCTTTCTGAGTGAAATATAGACGTGACGACCACCACTGCAGCAGCCATCCTGTGACAATGAGGGAAAGGCCAAGAGAATCCTAATATCCTTGATGCTCTGACATCCTTGATCCACCAAACCAAGACCTACCTGTGGGCTTTCTTGCCTTTCCTGTAATATATCCCTGTCTTGGTGAGGTCAGTGTTCTTGGGGTTCTTACTGTGTGTAGCTGACCTTAACCCCTAACAGGGATTAACTTCATAGATCGCTCGTCCCCAAACCCCTTCAATCTGGCTTTTATTCCCAGGAGTCCATTAAACATCTTATTAAAGTCACCAATGGCCTCCATATGTAAAATGCAGAGAATAATTTTCATCGCCCTTGCTTGATCTCTCATCAGCATCCTACCCTGTTGATCTTCCCTTGTTTTCAGTCTCCTCTCTTGGCTTGTGTCATATCATATTCTCTTGGTCTTTCTGCTACTTCTCTGGCTGTTCTGAGGATTCACCTTTGTCATTTATCAAGCTATTAAATGTTGGAGTCCTTCGGGACTCATTTATAAGCTCTTTTTTCTTCTCGTGATTTTTACTGAAAAAAAAATCATCCTTTCTAAGGCTTCAATTATTATTATTAAACTGCCAGACACACCTAAATTTGGATTTCCAGGCAAGACACAGGGAGGATATGCTGTTACCTAAAAGCCCAGGACCTGGGGCCACCCAGTGGGAGCTCAGTTCCTTGCACGGCCTACTCCTGAGGAGCACACGCCCTGCTCCTCTGAGCCCAGGCTGCAGAGGAGACACAGCCTCTGACAGAGATGTATGGGGAAGCAGAACAGGAGGGAAGTAATCAATCACCTGCTTTCTCTTCTCTCTCCCACCCCCCAGCCTTTCACTGCTGCCTCCCACTGGGCAAATCCATGCAATTAAAGGAAATCATGACTCCATACAAATGTAAATTAACCAAGTGAATAAGTTGAAAATTTGGTGAGCAATGGAGTGTTTATATAATGTCATAGTAACTCCCCACAAAATTCTTACTAACTACAAAGAGAAAAACAGCAACTTCACAATGGAAAATGCTGGCAGATACCACCTTAATTATGTAACTGAAGTGAACATCAGCAATGAGACAAATTAAAATCACGCACCACCTAATAGGATGCGATGAGGATGCAGCCTCATTTCCGTGGCATTCATGCAACAGATGCATAACCTGAATCTAAGTGTGAGGACACAGCAGACAGACCCAAACTGAGAGACATTCTGCAAAATAACTGCAATTTTAAAAGTGTCAAAATGTAACATGTAGAGGTATAATTATAACAATAGCACAAAGAATGGGGAGAGTGGCACTATACTATTGCACAATAACCACATTTTACCCAGAGTAATAAAATATTAATTCTAATTAGATGGTGATAAAGTTAAAGATACATTATTATGATCCCTAGGGCAATCACTTAAAAATGCAAAGAGAGACAGCTAAAAAGCCAACAGATTAAAATATAATAAAATACTAAAATATATTTGATTAACACAACAGAAATAAAGAAGGAATAGAGGAACAAAAATAAGATGTGAGAAATAGAAAACAAATAGTAGACCTAATTCCAACCATATCAACAATTACATTAAATGTAAATGGACTAAATTTGCTTCTGGTGATGGCTGAGTGAGATCCTACAGGACTAGCTCTCCGGCAGATAACATCTGCAAACGTTAGCAGTTCAAAGCAGTTGTCTGAAAGTACTGGAGAGTAAACAGAAACAGGTAGATCATGGTAGGGAGCCCACACTCACTCAGAGAAGGACCACTCTTTCCCCCATTCTTGCTCCACTTAGCCTAGGGGATAATGCAGTAATCATTGTAGGGGACAGAAAAAGCACCACCGGTGGAAAAAATGCAGTTGAGGATAGGGGGTAGGGAACCACAAGATGGAGTCCCAGATGGCAGCTAAAGAGAGATCAGAGAATGATGGGTGAGAGAGAGAGAAAGAGACAATGCTCAAATTCTGCCTGTCAATATCTCCGGTTGAACCTTTGAACCACGTGTATGCAGATCAGTCTCAAACCATCTCAACTAAAGACAAAAGATCTGTACCAAGACTGGATTTATAATCCAGGAAAGATTCATAATTCCAAGATACAGTCCAAAATTGCCCAAATTATGAAGATTTCAAGCAATAAAGCCCATTCAAGAGTGAAAAGATAATCAGCTGAAACCAACCCTAAGATACCACCAATGTTAGAATTGCCAGAAAAAAAGATTTCAAAGGACTTGAAATAGGCAAATAAGCCAATCATAAAAGAACAAATCCTGCATGGTTCCTCTGGTATGAGGTGTTTAAAAAAGTCAAACTCGTAGAAGTAGAGAGTAGAATGGTGTGGGCCAGGGCTGAGGGGAGGAGAAACAGGGAGTTGCTATGCAATGGTATAGAGTTTCAGTCCTGCAAGATGAATGAGTTCTAGAGATCTGCGGTAGGATAGTGTGCATCTACTTAACACTACTGAACACTTTAAAATGTGCTAATAGAGTAGATTTCACATTATGTAATTTTTACTACAATAAAAATATATATTATCCAGGACATATATAAAACTCCTTGGAGTTTCTTTTTTTAAAACCAATAGTCTAGGTCATGTGAGATAAAATCACTAGGATAGACTCCAAAAGAAAAAAATGCATAGGCACAAGAGGAACATAACTGAGGAATTGTGAGCTGAGCACCATGGATGTGACGGAGCCGCAACCCGCGAGTGTTTCAATAAGAAAGATGGTGCCCAGGGACCAGGAAAACCTAAGAAGGGGAAGGAAAGGAAGCTGTTGAGGCTGGTTGCCAAGGTCAGCCAAGGTCATGCACCAGCCACCTGCAGACAGGTAGCCCTGCCGCAAACGCCTCGTCCCCGGGAGCAGGTGCTGGCCAGCAGAGGCACCCGCTCAGTCTCTCCACCTATAAAACTGACTTGAAAGACAATCCTTCCAGCCTCCTAGCTTGACTGCAAAGGTTAAAGCCACGACACATCCACGTGTGGCTTGGTACAAACTAAGTGTCCACCAAGTTATTGGCCACCACCATAATGTAGGTATACTTCAGTTTTCCAAAGTTGTGACCTGAGATAAAGCCATCAGTGCAGGTATAAATTCTCTTTTTTGTACCCAGACTCCTCTCAACCATCTGAAATTTACACTCGCTCCCTACCGACCTCCCTGGGAGCTCACAGACTCCAATATATTGGGGACAGAAAACAAGGCAGATTTGGGGTTAAGCACCATGTTCTAATTAGTGGAAACATGCTCACTAAACACAGCGGATGACATTTGGAAGTCACGCTAGCTACGCACGCTGCGCAGGTTGCAACAGTTTGTTCAGGAAGTAATCACCTTCCTTCACTTCCAAGCTCTACCAAAATCTCACCTGTAAGCTCTAGACTTGACCTGGGCTCCACGACCGCAGATTTCAGAGCGTCTGTGTCCATGCAGAGTTTCCTTGAGGGAAATCAGAGTTTGATTCAGGAAAAGAAATTACTAAAGCCTGGATTTTGGGTGCCGCTTGGGGAATGCTCAAACAGGGTGCTGGCTTCTTACGTATAAAAACTAAGCATTAAGATAAGATGATTAACATTCGAACTAGGGGGCTGCGGGAGGGGCACGGGCTTTGCAGTGGGCTGACCTGGGTTGGCGTCCTGGTTCTGTCGCTTTCTGGCTATGTGACCCTAGGGCTACTAACAAAGCACTTCTGAGCTTGTTTCTTCGTCTCTGAATAGAGGAAACAGTCATCTCCAGAGCTGTCGAGAGGATGAGAGATGGCAATGTACACAAGGATCTCCTGAGGACTCTGCGTGTGACAGGTTCACAATAGGTGGGAGCCACTGCCAGGGACGAGCTGGGCACTGGGTGTGTCCCTGCCGTGCATCCTGGAGGCAGCTTCCGGAATCTGCTTAGATGCTGCTGAGACTGCACCAAGCATCACGGTCAAACTGCTGCCGGGCGCTGCTCAGTACCTTCCCTCGTTATCCCACTCAGTCTTCACAGCCTTCCAGGGAGGCAGGTGCTATTCCCGGTCTCACTGAACCGAAGAGGAAGGCAAGGCTCAGAGAGGTGACGTAACAGGCACAAGATCACACAGCCAGTGAGGAGGGGAGTTGAGATTTGACCCCAAGCCTCTCTGATTGTGATTCTAATCGCTTAGAAAACTTGCCTCCCAGAGCTTCCTGAGCACACCAGATTCTTCCATCACTCCGCCCTACCCACACGCCCCTCCCATTTTCCTTTAATTGATCCCAAACCTGCCCATCCTCAGCAGCCTCCTCCTCCTCCAGGAGGCCTGCCTTGTTTACCCCCATGAACGGCACCAACCTCCTTGATCTGACATCACTTCCTGCCCACGCCACTTGTGCAGGGACTTGTACTGTGCATTGATAATTAACACTTTGGGTCAAACACAGCTCTCCCCTCAAAGCCTTCCAGACACCCTGAGCACGCAGACCACCTTCCTTCATTTCAGCACCAGGCAGAAAAGGTCCCGTGATGTCTAACATGATGTCTAATTGCTACAGGCTCACGTCTTTATATTGTTCACTAAAGAAAAAAATTAAGTTTTTAAAGAATCAAAGTTAGGTTTATTTAGAGTCTTATTGAGGACTTCTAGTCCAGAAAGAGTCTTTTAGAAAGGTTTTGTCAGACGATTTTGAACCAGTGTTTTAGTTTATAGTTTACATACAGGTTGTGGAGGTTTAGCATCAAAGTTTGGGTATATGGGTACACCTGGTCATAGGTTGTAGAAGCGTAATCACTAACCCCGTCAGATGTTATCGTCTAAGTAGGAAACGGCAAGAACTAGGACCATTTGCCTATTAAGGAATGCAGTGACTCAGGAGAGAGATGTGGGTGCCACGTGCCCCATCCTGTTTTGTCTCTAAAGCATCCTTCCGGAGAGCTGCACGTCATCACAGAATTTTGTGAAATTATGCTGGCAAGCAGAAATGAGCAAACATGGTTCTTACGTCTGCTACTTTGTCTCACAGTGTGAATTCAAATAAGGAGTGATTAGGAAGAGCCAAGATTCTTCTATAACATTCACTTCTCAGTCATTTATTTAGAAATTACTGCATGCGAGGCAAGAATCATCAACGGGTGCTAAAATTCATAGGCAAAAAGGATGAAGCAAAACAGGATATGGGAATAATCTCAAAGAATCTCCCTCGATGTTATGATTACTAAGTGCAAAGGGGGAAGTAGCAACTTTACCGTGGAGAAACTGGGCAAACACATCCGGCACCTCCTGATATCATGCACCAAGGAGGACAGAGCACTCCACTGGCATCCCGCCCAAATATGTGCATCTTCAGTCCAGTCAGGAGAAAACATCAGACAAACCCAAATTGAGGAACATTCTCAAAAACACCTGGCCAGTTGTCTTCAAAAGTGTTAAAGTCATAGACCAAAAAAATAATAATAAGACTACGGAATGGAATTGAGGAAACAAAGGAGATACAACAATGCTGTGCTGTGTGGGATCCCAGATGGTACCCCAGAGCAGAAAAAGGGTATTACCAGGACAGCTGGCAGTGTGTAACGTCTGCAGTGAGTTAAAGACATTATATCAATGTTAGTGTCCTGGTTTTGACATCCGTACTATGGTTCTGTATGATGTTAGCATTAGGGGAAGCTGAGGTTTTTGCAACTTTTCTGTAAGTCTAAAGTGATTCCAAAACAAAAAGCTTAAAAAATTAAAAATAAGTGACATGAAATGTAAAGTCTTGCTTTCTGTTTGTTTCCTCCATGGCACTTCGCATGGTGTTAACTGCGTATATTTTTGTTTATTTGTGTGTTCACTGTCTCCCTCCCTTGAGAATGTGAACGTCAAGAGGGATAGAAGCACAGGTACTTTTCTGGAAGGGAGGGAGGGAAAAGAAAAGCAAAGGGTGTCCCCAAAGGAGTGTGACACATTATAGGTGACCACAAAACATTTATACAATCAATGGCAACTATACGGAGCTGGGCACCCACCCAATAGCCGTCAGTTAGGTTTTCTGCCTCCAACCCAGGGATGGGGTAGACTGAGGCTGATCGAGGGGCGGAGGAGGGGGGTTGGGGTGGAGCTGAGCCTGGACTGTCTTCTCCATCCCATGGATGAGAAAGTTGACATCAGCCAGTTCCCCACAGCCAGACACGTGTCCTGGGTCTGCAGATGGTTCTGGTGGTGCACAGATGTGGCCCTTCAATAACATCGAGTGACACAGGGAGACAAACGTCCCCTTCAGGTTCTTCTTTAAGCCTGTGACAACTTCCAGGATAAAGTGTCAGTGTGGCCTGGCCTCTCCATAGCCCATGCTCTTCCTCCTTTACATGGAGAACAGGCCACAGGTCCACGGCCTTCAGCAGGTCATGGAACCTACTTAGAACTTAATAGTGTTGTTTTTGTTGTGATTTATTTTATGCAATTGTTTTTTTTGAGACAGAGTCTCACACTGTCACCCAGGCTAGTGTGCCATGGCATCAGCCTAACTCACAGCAACCTCAAACTCCTGGGCTCAAGCGATCCTCCTGCCTCAGCCTCCCGAGTAGCTAGGACTATAGGAGTACGCCACCATGCCCAGCCAATTTTTCTATTTTTTAGTAGAGACGGGGTCTCGCTCTTGCTCAGGCTGGTCTCGAAATCCTGAGCTCAAGTGATCCTCCTGCCTCGGCCTCCCAGAGTGCTGGGATTACAGGTGTGAACCACCACGCCCAGCCTGTAATTTATTTTTATAATACTCTTTCATATTAACAAGTAATATTGGTTTCTGTTTACAGTAGCAGATGGGAGGTTTCCTTTTTAAATGCATTTATATGAGTTTTAAAAAGTGATTCGATTTAAAGAAAAAAGTAAATAAAAATTGCACAGAAGGTACATGTAACTGATTTAATTTATAAAGGTGACATATGGTGGTATCTGATATGGACAGAAAAACTCAAAGGTGGTGCATGAATGACTAATGTTTGGGATCACTGACATAGCCCGTCATTTGATTAGAAGCGATGAATCAGGTCTCACGTTATAGGCAGGAGGAAACGTTTGCCACAGTTGCATTCCCTTAGTGACCTAACTGTCAATATTAATGAAACTCTTATCTATTTACATCACACAATCTTGATGATTCATGCCCTTTATCTAGGAACAAATGCCTTATAATACTTCTGAATTCATTCATTCATTCAACAAATATTTATTGAGCACTTACAATGTGCTAGACACTGTTCTAGATCCTTAGGACACATCATGAAACAGGAGACAAAGGTCCCTGCCCTTATAGAACTCACGTGCTGGCAGGAAGAGGCAGACAATAAACAATGCTATCTGATGTCATGAATGTAAATGATGAACCAGAGCAAGGCGGGTGACAGAGGGGTGGGAGTACCATGTTCGGCAGGGAGGTGAGGGCGGGTCCTCTGAGCTGGCACAAAGGTCCTGAGGTAGGAGCATGCCTGGGGCCAACAGGAGGTCAGCGTGGCTGTTGCCGAGGGAGGGAGGGACAGTCACGGGAGATGAGCTCAAGGAGGTAATGGGGCCAGAGCCGGCAGGGCCTTGGGGACCAATATGAAGACCTCACCTTTTATGCAAGGACCAACTGTAGGGGCCAAGTGGTGGCAGGGAGCCCTGTCAGGAGGCCACTGTATGCGTCCAGCCAAGAGGGGACACTGGCTGGACCTGAGTCACAGTGCTGGAGGTAGACAGAGCCTGGAGAGTTCAGAGGAAGAGCCCCAGGATTTGCTGCTGGCTCAGCTGTGGGGTATCAGGGAACTGGGAGACTCAATGGTGGTTACTGGGCTTGTGGCCTGAGCAACAAGAAGGAGGGGGTGGCTTCCAAATTACATGAGAGCATCTGGCCAGCCACAAAGTTGATTCTTTAAAAATAGTACCTAGGGCGTAAATTGTCCCCATTTATAGATAGGGAAACTGTGGCACAGAAAGGTTAGGAGACTTCCCCAATGTCACATAGCTGGTAAGTGGCAGAGCCAGGATTCAATCAAACCCAGGCAGTCTGGCTTCAGCCACAGAGATATTATGTTTGGAAACCGGAAATGTTCATAATATTTCAAATTTTCTTCCAAGTGTGACAAAGATCTATGCTGACTCCAGCCTGGCACTGACCTGGCCTCCTCCAAACCCTGTTTATGACCCTTTGCTGGAAGGTTTTCAAGGTACGGTAAGATTTAGATGCTAACGTTTCAGGGAATCTATTTTCAGTATTACAGAATAACCAATTCAACTTTTGTTCAAACTGGCCCCTCTACAACACGCTATCTGAAATAGCAATGTGGCACGTGGAAACATCTGTCCCTTCCCCACGTGGCCCTGGCTCCGAAATTAGATCTCAGCACATCTTGTGCGCATTCCCGCTTTGATCCGGGACCTCATCTGAGCCAGAATGAAATATGTCACATTTCATTCATAAGAGACATGATTAAAACAGACAATCGGTTATGTTAGGAGATAACACATTTCCAAAGGCCTAAAAAAAAGTATTTTAGGAGACTGAATATATTTAATACAAACAGACAATAGCCAGACCATGAACAACGGGTCTCTGACCCACCACCTTGCAGCAACTAGTCCAGGAAATCAAACCACAACCTCTGCAGCAATCGGCCCAGAAGGGTCAGGACTTGGTCCGTGACTCCTGGCTTTTCTTTTTTGTCTCTGCTTCCAACTCAGGGCCAACCAGAGAAAGCCAGGCATGCTCCCTAAGCCCATCGCATGAGACGCCCGCTTCTGGTTAACCTGCCTCTAGCTCCCCAGGGCCGAAAACCTCCAACCCAAGCACACCTGGGACCTTCCCTTTCCCCCACTCCTCTGCTTGCCTTTGAGTCTCTGCCAAACACGAGCAACGGAGGCCGACTCCCCTGCCACAGTAAGCCCTGCATCGATGTCCTCTGTTGTCTGTGGACAGAGTTTAATGAGCTGATTCACGTAAAGAACTTACAATGTGAGCTGAACCGTCCTTGGTCCCCAGTGAACGTGACCTAGTGCTACGTGTGCCCTTCCCATGGCCAGCAATGCCTCTCCCAGCCAGACCATGGCTTCCCTGGCCCCCGGATCACCTTCCTTTCCTGCCCTCTGACTTCTCATCCAACAAAGTTCTCACCACACCAGAGACAGCAAATAAGTTTAGTCTTATGAGTCCATAGCCATCACACCATTTATGTAAAACAAGAGTCAAATCTATATTTCTTTAGGAACATATATGCATGTAAATGCACATTTTTTTACTCCCAGAACTTTTTTTATTAATTTCATTATTTCTTGGGAAAAGATTAGGATGTAGAAGGAGGATTCAAGTGAAACATTCAGTTTATTTGGATTCTTTGAATCCTTTATATGAAGAAATGCATGTATCATTTGTGTAAATTTGCTACATGGTATTAGGGACCTCCTTTAAATTCCAGCCATCTCCACAAGAAAAGTCTCCAGTTTCAGGCACCTTGGTGTCCTCCCTGTCCCCATAGGTCATATTTATTCTTGACTCTTTTCCCTTTTTCCAGGCTCTAACGTTTATGAGACGCTACTTCCCTAATACCTCAGTACTGCCTTCTTGCCTTTTCAATTACCTACTCAGTATTTCTTTATACCTCGTTAATGGTTCTTTATATTAAATGCTTGCTTTTAATACACTCTTGTGGTCTTGGTCTCCTGCTTGGACTCTGCTCCCCCAATTTTGAACCATTCTTTCTCTGTCCCCAAATTCCACTCATTCTTCAAGATCCAGCTAAGAGGAAAACTTCTCTGCCCACTGAGGCACACGCCACCCTCATCCCTGAATTCCTGCAGACTCTGTGGTCTCTGTTACTCAAGCTCAGATGTGATCACTTGTTGCAGGAGTTGGCAAACTATGGCCTGTGGGCCAAATTCAGCCCTCTGCCTATTTTTGTCAATAAAGTTTTATTGGAACACAGCCACGCCCATTCATTTATGGCTGCCTTCATGCTACAACAGCTGACCTTGAGTAGTCACCAGAGAGATGATATGGCCCACAATGCCTATTTACCATCTGACCCTTTCCAGAAAACGTTTTCTGGCCCCTGGTCTATTATTTTGCACGGCTATATCACGTTTTGAGTTTCTCACTCCCCTGGACACTGAGAACTGCAGAACTCTTAGCACATGACAACTCCATCCAAACCTCAGCGCCAGGGGACTTGACCGAACTCTAGCACGGCTTCCGGCAGCATAAGGCTGCTGCATAGGATGACCTCAGCCCCCAGAAAGTGCCTTCCTAAGAAAGCGCAATGTGGCCGGGGGGATTTGCTATTTGTTCCAGCCATGCACACCTGATGATTGGGCCCCTGACCTCCCTCTCTTAGAGAATTTACTGAAAGGAGTTGTAATTATAAATATGTGTCTCTTGCCACTGAGAAGCATCTCTCTCCAGGACCATTCCTCTGAAATCTAATCATCAGGAAAGACAGAGCCTCTGTCTCCCAGCCTCTGTGGGAGGATCAAACCCTAACTCTGCTAACAGCCGGCGAGCAGATGCAGCCGGCCCCCGCCCTTTGCACTATTTCACTTCTCTGACTCTACTCAGTGTCCCCCACCCCGCCCTCATTCTCCCTTTAAAACACTCCAATCGCCCCTGTGCCCATCGGAACAGAGCTCAGCTCTCTCCCTGCTGTCCGTAGTCGCTGAATAACACCGGTTTTCACCGCACTAGCTATGCTCAGCTGCGTTTATCTTTGGCGAGATTCAGCGAATGATCGACACCCATTCCATTAACTGACAACTCACTGATTACTGAGAGTTTGCTTCCATCCCGTCCAATCCGACAAAGCCTCTTACCTAAGTGTGAACTGGTCTGCCGCAGAGCCACTGGTGAGGGAGACCAAAAAGGTGGCCGTGTCCCCTTCCCGGACGAGGTTCAGAGGTACTGAGATGACGACGTTCTCATCCAAGCTCACCAGGGACCACTTCAGGTCATCCTGCGTCGGGTAGACCACCACGCTCCCGATCCTCTCGCGGGTGGGGAACGCCTGCTGGGGGCTCTCCTGGCCCGAGTGGATGTTGTTCTCCCACTTGCCTTCCTCCTCCAGCGGACACTGGCCGGCCTCGTCGGCCGGGTAGAGCGTGAAGAAGAGCTCCATGGCGGTGCCCCCCAGCAAGGCCGGGATCTCCTCCTCGGGCTCCAGGTCCAGGCCGGAGCTGAACCACTCGGGCAGCAGCTCCAGTTCGGCCACGCACAGCCCCGGGGCCCCTTGCAGCCGGCAGCTGGCGGCCACTTCCCTAGTCTCGGGGAAAGCAAACATCTTGACGCAGGGCAGATCTTCCGCGGGGTCGCTATCATCCCAGCCCATGCCGGTTATGTAAAACAAGGTCTGTACTTTGGGCCTGTTGGAGTAGATGGAGCTGTCCAGGATGTGGGATTTCAATTTCCAGTTGAAGGGAAACTTCTCCATGTTTCCAAAGGGCATAGGCATCACCAGGAACTCCCGGGGGATGGTCTTCTCCACCGAAAACGGGCCATAGCTGGCGTTGACGATGGGGGGGCTCCTGGCACGGTAGATGAAGAAGGGCTCCACCCGCGCCTGCAGACTGGAGTTCCTGGTCAGGTCCTGGTTGGCTTCTTTGAGGAAGAAGGACTCCTCCGCGTTGGAGATGTGCAAGCTGGTGGGCAGGTAGGCTGGCAGCGAGGAGAACCTCTGCAGGCTGTCCGCGATCCCGCGACTCTCTGTCACTGCACGAGAGAGGAAAGCAAAAGAATAAAGCCGTGCTCTGATGCGTAACAAGATCAACGCAATGCAGTCTCACCCACTTCCCCGCAAACCGCCCGCCGGCCACGCCATTCCTGCCGTGGGTCTCATCACAGCGAAAGTCCTGTAATTACATCAGGCACGTTCCTCAGGATCTTCCCGAAACGCCAGCGCAGGGTGGGAAGGGACCCGTTTGCTACTGATCCTGTCGTCCTGGGGTTGGTCAGTGACTTGCCGGAGAAAAACATTGCTCCCTCCTACAAAGCCCCAAACTCAGAGAACTGTGGTTCTCTGCATCGTTGATGACCCCGCAGAGAGTAGGTTGCACACCTACCAAGCTACCGATCAGGCAACGCACCGCTGAATGTGACATGGTAATGCTACACTTCTCCCCGTCACTTCTATATGTGATGTCCACTTGGACATTAAGACAGCTCCCCAATTCCTATTGAAATGAGGGCGAAGCTATGGCTCAGGGTTCCCGCTTCTAGAAATCTCTCCCTCCAAATTACCAGTGAGAATTCACAAGGATGTATCTACATGGGATGTTCACCGCAGCATTGTTTAGAACTGCAAACAAACAAGCCTAAGAGCATATATGCAGGGCCAGAGGCCTGGGTTTGGATCCCCCTCTGCCACTTCCTACCTTGAGCAAGTCGCTGAACCTCTCTGTGATGCATATGTCCTCATATAAAGTAGGATGTAAATATCAATTCTACCTTATTTGGTTGTTGTAAGGATTAATGAGTTGATACCAGTGCCTAGAACAGTGCTGGCACATAGAAATGCTCAATCAATATTACTCTATATTATTTTACTTCACACTAAAGGTTGGTCAATAGGAGATTAAACTATATAAATATTTTACAGTGAAATAGTATGCAGCTGTAAAAAACATGAGATAGAGATTTATGAATATAAATGAAAAGATGCCCACAGTATCTCATTAAGTACAAAAAAATATTAAATGTCATTTATGATCTTATTTGTGTAAAATTTTAAGATTCCATACATATATACATAAATGTATAAATATTTATGTTTGTGTGTCTATAGAACCTGAAAGAGAAAGATTTTTGCTTTTTGTCATTTGTTTTTACTTTCTTTTAGTACGTTACAACAGCCATGTATTATTTTGGTAATTAAAATATATAACACATGCTTAAATATGTACATGTGTATAAATGCATGTATATGTGGGTTTCTTAGTGTGTGCTGCTTTCAAAAGGAAACTCACAGACAGTGAAGACCCAACAAGCTTTTTCAAAGTGAAGACAACCCACCAGGAACCTGGGTCAGCAACTCAGGCCAAGAATAGACAGAGATTTTTTTCCTCTTGTCCTGAAATAAACCTCCACCACTGGAGTCCAGTTTTCCAACCAATGCAAGAAGAAATGGGACCCGACAGTGGTGTTTACAGTGTTGCATCACTAGAGAAGGAAACTGCAAATAAATCTCACTCCATCGTCTCTGACTCCATGTTTTCCTGTAGCCATTACAAATTCTGCAAAATATAGCTTTCTATTGATTTAAATTTTTTTTTGGCCAGTTCAGGGCTGTTCTTGGTGAGTTCTCCTTTCCTCAAGGGTGACAAAATTGTAATTAGGAGATTGTGAGAAAGATACAGCCCACATAGGGGCTGATGCATCTTTCCTCCAAGAAGGCGTTCAGAAAGCAAGTTCCCCTCAACTGTCATCAATATGACCAGTCCCGTGTTAGATTTATTTCTGAAGGAGGATAATTGCCTATTCATCCCTCCAATTATTTCTCTAAATATATTTATTATTCACTTATTATGTTTCCAGTACTGTGGCTTGTAAGCATAGCACAGGAACGAGACAGACATGGTTTCTGCCCCCCAAGGAACTGGCAAACTGTGCAGAGAACACAGCTAACATTCAGAAAGCAAATAGGAAATTGGGCATTAAGACCCTTAAAAATATCCATCCCAGGAATTCAGCTAGGAATTTGTTCTAAGGAAATAATCAAGAGAACAAGAAGGAGATTAATGTGCAAGTATGTTCATCACAACCATGATGTATAACAGCAATGCCCTGGAAGCAACCCAAAAACCTGTCATTAGGGAAATTATTACATAAGTGATGAAAACCATGCTGTGTGTGTGATATTAAACTGCCATCAAAACCATGATTTCAACAAATCCATAGGGTCATAAGAAAACACATGTTAATTGAAAAAGAAGAACTCAACACTTCTTAAAAATTATCTCAAATCTGTTTACACACACATGCTATATTCCCTCTTATAATATAGGCCTCCAACATGTAGCCATATAGGTTGGGCAGGATTTGGATCAAATGATAGAAGAGGGAGAAATGATTCTGAAGAATTAGCCTCATCTAAAAGAAAGTTTTAGCAGCTGACGCCACCAAGGGGCAATTTGTGTTTTGACAATGACAAGCAATGCAGCAGCACAATTCCAGATGAAATTTAAATCAGGTTTTTTGTTGGTGGTGGTGGTTTCTTTCCCCCTCTCCAAACCAGGAAGCTAAATTCCAGGTGAATTTGCTCATGGATTGATTGGCAACAAGAGCACAGTCAGCAGGGAGCACCTGCCTCATGCAGCACAAGGATCCGCCAGGCTACGCGGCTCGCAGCCCACCAGATTTGGAAGTGAGAGGTTCCAATTTTACATTCTCATAAACTTAGGAGACGTCTAATGCAAGGTTTAAATCCTGATTTATTTATAGATGTGGAAAAGGAAATTAAAATAAATGCAAACTTCCATGCTCTGTTTTCATTGTGGATTGGTTTATTCTTTATCTTTTATGTAGGTATTTTACACCTCTCAAAAATTGATTTACAAGAAATTTAAAGCTATACCTTCTCTTCCTTATTGTAGCCAAAGCCTCCATTTTATCTGAAACGGCGGTCTGAGGTTTACAGTCCTGTCCTACCATAACTCAGGCAAAATGCAATACAAATTTTGTCTGAAAGCTTATAGGGAAAGCCATAAACATCGGCTGCCAGGGCCTCATTTTGTCCTCAAACCGGATTGCAACAAAATATGATATCCGAATTCAAGATCATTTTATGAGCCATGGGACTGTGTCCTGAGAAATGCACCATGGCCCTCAGAAGCAGACGCCCCTGCCTTTAATCACAAAATATCACAAAGTATCCCCTTTGTTTTTCCCGTTGGCAGGTAGACCATGTGGCCCGCATTCTGAATGTGAAATGAGGCTCTATTCAGTCCCTCTGCCTATCTACTAGGGAGTTTGTCACCACCAGTTGGAAGGAAGTGGGCCCTGAGAGCACAAAATGAGGAAGGCTCAATGAGGCCCAGCTGAGAAGGACCCCTCATCGTTGCCCTCCTTAATAACCAAGAAGAGAATCAAGTTCAGGTTCAGAGAGAGCACAAGGTGTGCAAAACAGAAGCTCTGTGGCTAAAGGATGCTCTGACTCAAAATGCCAATGGCAGATGTCTCCAAGGAAGCCCCAAAGAGAGCTTCAGGCAGGAGGGAGGGAAGGGGATTAATATTTTCCTAGAGTGAAGCAACTCACAAGGCATTGGGAATCCTGGCAGGGACTGGTGACCCAAAGTGAGTGGGTAGATGTCACTGCTGTGCTTGGCACCCAAAAAACATTCCTGGACCACTGGAACCTGTAGCCTTGAACCCCAAGATGGAGCAGTAGTTCTAGTTCCAGCTTCTAAGTTCTAGTAACCCAACCTCTTCCCTTTTTCCCTCCAATGCAAAAGACAGTAACAGCTTCCTGCTGTTATTAATTTTTAGATTACTTTACTATGCCCAATTTGCTTTCTCAGATGTTCCATCACCTGAAAAACTAATTCCATTTATTAAACCCTCTCTGTTAAAATACCTAGAGGGATTTCTGTTTTCTTCGCTAGAGCCTGACTAATATATCCAATCACCAGTCACTTCCTCCTGTTACATTCCTATCACCATCTGAAACTAGCCTTTGTATTTTTACTTGTTTACTTATTTACCATCCTTTCTGTCTACTAAAATTCAAGCACCATTGAGTGTCAGTAGACGTCAGTAGAGACTCTGACGTCCCATTTACTGCTAAATCTCCGGTACCTGGCAGGAGAAATTACACAGATGTTTGCTGTCTGCCAGTTAAGACTGCCTTGGCTTAATGCTTGAGAGAAGAAATCTCTCTGTGTTCTTTCTGAGTTTCTCTTTGGCTTCTTCCCAGGGTTGTAAATAGACACCATTTTTATTAACATAGCATTTGTCCATCACACTATCACTCCATTCATTTCCACCTCAAATATCACATCACTGTAGCCACTAAGCTGGCAGCTAGGTTTGCAAAGCAAAAAGCTAAAATCCTCAAGTGGACGGAGAAAATATCACTTAAAGGAGAAACATGCCATTTACAGGCTAACATGCCTAGGTATATGTACCTGCTATGGCAGTTGATTATCACAACAGTGGGAAGATGAGTAGTCTTAGACCTTTTTAAAAAATGATGAAAATTGAGGCATTGAGGAATAAAGTAATTTGAATATGGTCAAAGTTAGGATTCAAACCAGCTCTGTCCAATACCAAAGTCTTTCCACCTCTTTGTATTGCCTGCCTGGCAGTTCTACAATGAGGCCAAGGGGTTAGCCACATGGAGGTCATCTGAATGCTTCATGCTCACAAGGCCAGGTTCATGGACACAATTGCTGTATACCCAGTGAGGTTTTCATTGCTCTGTGGTCACAAGTGACTGTATCTCCCTTCCCAGGTACCTATTACCAGCCTGGATCCCCAGGTAGAGCAGGAAAATAGGTACAGCTGGCCCAGAGCATCTCAACCCAGCCCCTAGCAAAACAGCGAGTGATCTAAGCCTTTAAGGCAGTGATAAATGTGGAAGAACATAACTACCTATAAACTTCCTTGTATATCCCAGAGCCTCATGAGGAGTAGCCAATGCAACAATTTAGACAAAATGCTCTTTTAAGGAGGCTGATTGCAGGTGGTCACTTATCCATTAATAACCAGCTGTGTGGGGTGACATTGTAAATTTCCATTCAGTTTGTCCTTTCAGTCATTTCCATTCCTGCCCCCACCGCATCCCTTCATTGCACCCTGGGGAACAGAGCCTTCCTTCCACACTTTGAAAAACGAGTCATTCACTACAGAACCAAAAAAGAAAGGTAGCAGATACTTGAATGTTGAATTCAAAAGCCACCAGTATAAAAGCAAGATGGAACAAGTCAGGTGAGTTTCTCCCTTTCACAACTAAGTAAAACATATCGCAGGCTGAAAAGGAAGGAGAGGCCACAGAGGGAGAGCAGGAGGCGACCAGTGCCAGCTGGGCAGGAGGAGTGGTGTCTGCCTTTGGCCCAGTTTCTTCTCAGCTCTCTAGCTGGGCAGCCCTGTGTGGCCAATTTGGGGTTCATAGGAACAGGAAGCATATATGAAGCAGACAGGAAGCAGATAGGGAGCTGCAGGAAGTAGACAGGGGCCAGCAGAAAGCAAACAGGAAGTAGGCAGGGGCAGACAGGAAGTAGACAGGAAGCAGGCAGGGAGCAGACAGGAAGTAGACAGGAAGCAGGCAAGGAGCAGACAGGAAGTAGACAGGAAGCAGGCAGAGAGCAGACAGGAATCATACAAAGAGCAAATGAGAAGGCGCAGGTGATAGGGAGCTGCAGGAAGTAGACAGGAGCCGGCAGAAAGCAAACAGGAAGTAGGCAGGGGCAGAGAGAAAGTAGACAGGAAGCAGGCAGGGAGCAGACAGGAAGTAGACAGGAAGCAGGCAGAGAGAAGACAGGAAGTAGATAGGAAGCAGGCAGAGAGCAGACAGGAATCATACAAAGAGCAAATGAGAAGGCGCAGGTGACTCCTCTCAGCTCCAGCTTTGCATTCTCCTCTATCTCCCCCTATTGGCAGAGCCTAAGAAGGACCAGCTGGAAGGGCAAGTTTGGAACTATGAGTCAATAACTTAATAATGGCACATCCCATTTAACAGAGGAGGAAACTGAGGCAAGAGGGGTTAAAGTACACACCTAGCAAATGATGGAGGCAGGACAGGAACCTTGGCCAACTGGCTCCATGCTGTGCACTGCTAACCACCACTCTATGCTGCTTTGCACTAAGGAAGTTACAGGAAGGAAAAAGTCATAGTCCCAGAACTCCAGGGTGCTCCATAATTCCTCCCTGGTCCAAAGGAAAGCATGAAGACCCTAGGGAGATATATAAAGTAAAACCTAAAAGGTGGGAGCTCTTAGAGAAGAAGCCAGGAATCCAGAGTGGTTTGTCTCTATCGGAGGCTGCGAAATGGTGCTAGGTATCATGGAAAACTCCTAGGTACTGCAGTCTATAGAACAATCAACAAAATAGAGAATACAGGAATAATATCAGTCCTGAGGAGGAAGATAAGGAATTTAGTTTGGACGTATTTGAGTTAAGGTAAAGGGAAGATATATAGGGAGACAGCTGAAAATATGAATGTGGAATCCAGAGGAGGTAGAGCCCTAATTTATCTCCCTACAAGAGTAAGCTCTTTTTAGACAAAGTGCCCCATCATCAACTACCTCTGTATTCTCTAAGACAAGGATTCTTAACGCTGGCTGCATGAACATATGTATTATCCTTAGACCTACTCCCTCAGAGTATATTCAAATGGTCTCAGTTGGAGCCCAAGATTTTTCTGTGTTCCCTAGATGATTCAAATGAACAGCAGTAGAAAGAATCACCACTCTAAAAGTTTAAGGACACTACTAGGTACCTAGCAGGTGCTTTGTGTATATTCATAAAATAGTCAAGGCAAGAAGAGCCATTCTTGAGGGAAGTCTTGGATCATGTATCCCCAAGTCCCCAAAGGATTAGAGATGCCTTTGTAAGTTACAGTGATGAAAAAGATATAAAAAATAAGAGCAAAGGGAAAATGAGAATAGAATCATCATTATCATTTATATAATACTTATTTACCAAGCACTATTCTGAGCATTTTACAGGTATTAAAATGATTATCATCATTATAGTCATCATCTGCATAATCCTTATTATAGACCAAACACTATTCTAAGCATTTTATAGGTATTAACTCTTTTAATCTTGACAATATTTTCATTATGAGTATTTGGTTATTATGCTCACTCATAGATGAAGAAACTTAGGCACAGAGAGGTTAAGTGACTTTCCTAAGATCACACAGCTAGTGTCAGAGGTGGAATCTGACCCAGGAAGTCTAGCTCCAGGCAGAGTTCAGACCTTTAGCCACTATGCTCTGCTGCCAGAGGAAAGCTCAGATAGCAAGATCTACCTTGTAAGAGCTTAAGAATGAATAAAGGGAGCTGCAAGTGTGGCTCTGAATTGCTCAGTGCTCAAAGCACAAGATTAGGTCACTAGTTGGAAACTATCCATAAGACGAAAGCAAGAAAAAAAGCTTTTCCAGTGCTAAGAGAAGTTCCTGTGGTGAGAGCCCCCAGCTGGCCCCTGGGTGGCACACGGCATTCACACAGCACATCGTGAATCTATTAGGATGCTTCCCGCCTTGGTTCCCCATGCAAGGTGGGGCTAGAACAACAAAGGATGATGAAGTGAAAGCAATTCTGCAGAGGACAAAGCAGTGTGAGCCAAGATAGCTGACTGCTTTGGGATGGACTGGCTCGGCAGAAAAATAAAATCCAGAAAATGATTCTAAAAACTCCCACCTTCTACATTCTCCCCAGGAATGTGCTTTCTTCCCACACCAGCCAACATCTTAGGAAGAGGCAAGAGGCAGAACACTTGAGACTATATCCTGGGAGTACAAATATTCTACATAATCAAAGGCAAATGTGCAAGATTTAAAACACAACCAAGAGTATTGATCTTTCTTTTATGATTTCCATCACTGCTTTTATGCTGAGAAAGTCCTCCCCAATATCCCAAGATCAAACACACACTCACCTACACTCTTGCCTAGGTTTCTGTGGATGGCGTCTATACATGGCTGTGTGTCTCCACACTTTCATATTCAATTCTTCAATCCATCTGAAATTTCTATCAGTGTATCATGGGAAGTGAGAATCTGATAGAAGTTAAAAACTAGCATGCACTGAATTCAGCCAGCAGAAGGATCTTACTTGACTTCACAGTTTGGGTTTATTTTAATTGAATGCGAATACTTTGTGTCAGGGTGCACACACATTCTCCACTTTTCTCCAATTCACTAACACCCACTCACACCCCCTCTTTTCATTCATTCATGGTACGTGCCTCAGCCTTGATCTTAGAGATTGCTTCCCCAAATAGCTAGCCACTGTCTCCAAACCATGTTTGTATAGCTTAGCCCTCTCCCACTGATTTCTAATGCTCCCTGTCTGATTATGTTTCAGTCCTTGATAGATTCCAGAGTCTACTTGTGAGCTATTTATTTAGCTCCTTTGCTCTGTGACTATACTCATGCCAATACATTGTAGCTGAAATTAATGTGGATTTACAATATAGTTAATTACATAAGAGTGTTATGAACTGAATGGTATCTCACACACACACATTCATCTGTTGAAGCCCTAAAGAATGTGGCTAAATTGGGGGATAGGGTCTTTAAATGAGGTCATTAGGGTGGGCCCCAATTCAATATGACTGGTGTCCTCATAAGAAGAGGGAATTAGGACACAGACACACAGAGAAAAGGCCATGCGAAGACACAGGGAGAAGACAGCCATCTGCAAGCCAAGAAGAGACCTCAGAAGAAACCAAGGCTGCTGATGCCTTGATCTTGGACTTCTAGCACCCAATACGTAAGAAAATAAATCTCTGTTGTTTAAGTCACTCAGTATGTGATACTTTCTTATGGCAACCCTAGCAAACTAACACAGAGATTGTTATTCTTTACCAAAATTCCATTAGCGAGACTTTCCTGTTTTCTGTCTTCCAACTTACCTTTAGAATCATTTGGTTAAGTTGCCCAGGCCAGGACCCAAACGGACTCTTATCTGGAGGTGAGAATCTGCATGTTGGGACTGTGGATGCCTTTCAGCTTCTTGTGATATTTTTCTAGGTATTTTCAAATTTTCTAGAATGAACATGTGCTGCTTATTCAATCTAAGAGAAATATTGACATTCTTCCTTTTAAAAGAAAGATATAGAATTTGATTTCAAGTGGCAGGCAGACTGAGCACATTCACTCACATCTCCACAGAAACCCAGCTGAACAAAAGCATAAAAGTACAAAAAAGAAAAAACCTATTACCCAGAGAAATGGAGGAGGGGCATATGCAAATAAAATATTTCAACTAGTGTATGAAAGATAATAAGTGGATAAAAGGGTGTTGATTGGCAAGACAGCAGAGGAAACCTTGAGCTAGAACATTCTGCACGTGCTGCAGAAAGTCTATGGGATACTGTGCCCGTTGGGAGCCCAGACAGGCTCTTGACTCCATGTTGGCACAAACAGTGAGGACAGGAATGAAAAATGGGGCTGCAAGCAGGGGGAGTAACTGAATTCTGTAGACAGGACATCCAGCCCAGGTGCGCCTCCTCCCAATGCCCTGGCCTGAATGAAAGATAAAAATCTTGGTGTTTATCCCCAGGAACTCTTCGAAAAACCAACTCTTCTCTAAGGACATTGAATTAACCCTGCAGAGAAATGTCAGGCATCCAAGTGTGGGTGTTGGTGCTCACCCAAGAAGGATGGAGATAGAGTAGCCACTGTGCAACCACAGGGACCAAAGTCACACACAGAGCACACGACGCAGGAAGACAGAGGAAGACAGAGGAGCCAGACACAGCACGAGGTAAGAGAATAAATAAAATAAAGTCCTATTTGCCTAAGCCACTGTGGCCAGGGTTTCTGTTACTTGCAGCCAAACATGATCCTACATGATAAACAAAAAAGGAAAGAAGTTGCAAAAATCAACTAAATCCTCGTCTTTTACAGAGAGAGCATTGCTAAGTTGATGAACTCAAAAAGTCAAGGTAGGTGAATAGCTATAGAAGTAATCATGAGAAGAACTAAAAGCAGAAATGGCCAGACGTGGCTGGCTTTGGGGACGGAGGTAAAGGATACAGAAGAATGGGGCGCTATTGAGGCCATTTTATTTTTGCCACGTGCATGCATGACTTGGAGGATGAATAGGACTTTTTCTGCATGAACTCAATCCTAGCCGAGCAGGGGAGGACAGCATGGGACAGAATACAGGAAATCTGAGCATGGGAGTGGGGGGTGGGGAGTGCCCTTAATCTAGACAACAGGCATCACGTCCGTGGGTGAGATGGCCACCTGCCAAGGGGGAAAACAAAACCTCCCCACCCATCGCACTGCATACGGCTGCTGAGCTAGGGATTCTTCCAGCCTCTCCTGCATCCACCTGTGGCCACGTGACTAGTTCTTGCCAATGAAATGTGAGCAGAAGTGTGACATATCACTTTGAAGCCAAAATTGATAGCTTTTACCTTCCACCAGTGAGGAGCAAGAGACGCTGAGACCCTAGGGCATGACAGAGCCATGAGCTGGAAGGAGCTCAGGCCCCAGAATCTCCACGTGGAGGAACGTTGCCTGCCAAACATGAACACCCACGTTGGATGTGAGCAAGAAACAGTCTTTTATTGTGTTAAGCCACTGCGGGGAGTTTATTTACTCCAGCAGTTTGTGATAACCAACTCATACAACATCATATAGGCTTACAATTTGGACAGCGGTGGTTCCGCCCCTACTAAAAAGTTGAAACAAATTGCATAGCACTTTCTTAATGTAAACTGTGCTTTTGTTAGCAAGGAGGAGATAAAGACACTCAGAGAAACAAAAGCGAAGAGCTGTTAAGCCAACATGAGAGGTTTCTGCGGAGCGCCAGATGTAGAGAGAGCATCAGTAAATGGATTAGAGAGAGCGCTTAGTGACAGTAATTTTGACCTCCTATAGGCGCTGTCAGCTGTTAAACAGTAGGAAATTTTGATGACCTTGTTCTAATTTCCATTTATATTTATTCTAAATTGGACACCTTGGAGATTGTTTAAATAAGAGAGGAAAATTCACTAAGTAATCCTGACAGCTCTGCCGCTGTCTGAATGGGAGGCAGCGGAAGCTTCCACGAGGCAGAGAGACACCTGGGCTGCAGCCCCAGGTCTGCCATCAGCTCAGTTTATGTACCAAGACAAGTCACTTCATCCCCCTGAGATTCAATTTCCCTCTGTGTCAAATGGAGTGTCACCTGCTACCACCCATCAGGGATACACCATGAGGTGATGCAGCAGTGTGACTCGTTACTGTGCAACTGCACTCACAGGACTGTCGTGGGGGAAGCCTATTTGCTCTGGACTTCTCCCCAGCTCAGACTTGCCTTTCCTTCATGTGGCCATCACTGAAATCGAAAACTATTCTATTCTTTCATAGGAAACCCAAACCGTGCAAGTCTACACAAAATTAGAATTTAAGGGCAGTCATAGCTAGGAAGTCTAGGGACAGCGTGGCTTCGTTTAAACAACGTCATCACCATGCATTTTCACAAGTGTGTTTCGGTGAGTGAATGGATCAACTGTGGTACATTTGCAGAGCGGAGCACTACTCAGCAACAAGAAAGAATAAATGATGAGTACACACGACACCATGGATACATCTTCAATATATTATGCTGAGTGAAAGAAGGCAACCTCAAAGGCTACATACTGCACAACTACATTTATGTGACATCCTAGAAAAATCAAAACTAGAGGGATCAGAGCAGATCAACGATTGCTAAAGATTAGGGTCTGGGGAGAGTATCTTGAGTATCGCTACAAAAATTCAAATCAAAGGCACAGGAGGTGGAGTGATGAAGCTGGTCTGTGTCCTGATTCTGCTGATGTTTACACAACTCTATGCATTTGTCAAAAACTCACAGAGCTTTACCAAAAAGAGTGACTCTTACTGAAAATAAATTTTAAAGTAATTTATTTTTAAGATGCTTTTTCACCCATCACCTTGCTCTGTCTTCCATGAAGCTGACTTTATTGACCATGTCATGGTGAGATCAGCATTCCCATAGTGAGATCACCTTTCCCCTCCTTCAAATCCAACAAGAGAAGGGTCCGTTTCTCCACATTGCAGGGAACAAAACCTCGGCACATCTCGTTGTCTCTGATGGGTTGTGTGCCCATCCCTGAACCAATCACTATGGCCAGGG
The DNA here is from genome assembly GCA_963574435.1 of Cheirogaleus major. NCBI lineage: Eukaryota > Metazoa > Chordata > Mammalia > Primates > Cheirogaleidae > Cheirogaleus > Cheirogaleus major. The sequence continues at coordinate 1,556 of CAUYPO010071604.1, read as the reverse complement.
GAATTGCCTGCTCTGGCTCAGCCAGGGTCACATTCCCCTCCCAGGAGCCTGGAGATAGAGTCCACTTTAGCCAAAATATGGGAGGTGTCCCACAAAGCATCACCATGGTACCTTTTTGACAAGAAGAACAAGGAAGTTCTAGGAAGGTCACACAAAAATCCATTTCTCAAAGGAAACAATTTGCACCAAGTGTAGACGGATTTCTTACTGCCAATACCACTCTCGACACCACTGGGGTAGAAAAACAAAGATCGGGAATATGGCTGGCGTCGCAAACCAGACACTTTAGCAGTCGCCCTGCAGAAACATGTTACCTTTGCAACTCGATGTGCTCCGTTCAAAACACAAGTTGGAGACTCCGAACCCAGGGCCCAGAATAAACCAACATCCGCTGAAAGAGTAATATGTTTACTTTAGGATACTGAGTCTTTGAAACTGATCTCAGCGGGAAGTGAGGAAACAGAAGGATAAACAGGGCCAGCTTCATGGCACGCAAACTGTGCATCCCCACAGGGCCCCGTGCTCAGAAGGAATGGTGCGTGGTTTAATGCTCTGCGGTCATGTTCTTCACCTCTGAAATTCTAGAGTGCCGTATCTCTGAACTTGTGCTTTGCAGGTGAACTCTCATGGGACGGCGGCGCGTGCACAGGAGAAGAGAAATTGCAACATGCCGCCTGCCGCTCCTCGCAGCGCTCTTTGCAGAGAGCACTCACGATGCCGCCATAAGCAGAGTTCCAGCGGACCCACGGCTGCGTGGAGATCAGCAAGACTCGAGGTGAGTACAGGCAGGCGTCTTGCATCTGTGGCGAGTGAGCAGCGGCACTGACAACTTGGGGAAGCCGCGCTTGCCATCCAAACCACAACTTGCTTCAGTTGCAGAAAAGAGGGCAAAGATGTACCAAACACAACCGGCCAAGCAACCCTATGCTATTCTTTGTTGCCCGTTACTTCCTGTATCAGCCAACCATGTAATGCTAAGGATGACACACCAGGGATGGCACAAATGGGACAACCCAGAGCTCCTGCTCCTGTCCGTCCTTCCTTACTCGCCAGGAAGCTGAAGGCAGAGGATGCCAGTGGGATGTGTGCGTATCAAGAAGTAGAATAAAAACAGTTCTGTGCGGCATTTTCACTGTCCTGGTAACAGTGAAATACACAGTCATGCGTGAGCTACGAAATACAGACTGTGCAACTTTGAAGATTGTGCATATGAGCTCATTGCTCTTATATTTGCCTTTAAAACCGATTTTGCACGCTAAAAAGATAAATGGTAACATTCATACTCATGATTTAAGATTTTAATTTTTCTTTTGTAGAGTGGCATTAAATAGCAAATAAAACCATGACAAGTTGACAAAGAGACCTCAGAAGGAAAGGAAAAGGCTTTATATTTTAGTACTTTTAATGGCACTTTCTCCCTGATTTTCAAACAGGGGGCTGCATTTTCATTTTGCCCTGAGCACCGCAAATTATGTAGCCAGCCGTGAGGACACATGAGTTAACCCACCAGAAAATATAATCATGCCACAATCCCCAGCTTCCTCCCAACACTCAGG
>CAUYPO010071603.1:0-12548 GCA_963574435.1 Cheirogaleus major | reverse complement strand
AATCAGTTCTTATTTTTAATCAGTAAATGTGGTTTTTTTTTTCTTTTTCTGAGACAGGGTCTTGTTCTGTTGCCCTGGGTAGAGTGCAGTGGCAACATCATAGCTCACAGCAACCTCAAACTCCTAGGCTCAAGCAATCCTTCTGCCTCAGCCTCCCAAGTAGATGGGACTACAGGCATGCGCCACCATACATGGCTAATTTTTCTATTTTTTGTGGAAATGGGGTCTCGCTCAGGTGGGTCTCAAACTCCTGGCCTCAAATAATCCACCCACCTCAGCCTCCCAAATTACAAGGATTGTTACAGGCCTGAGCCACCACACCAGGCCAGTAAACTCATTTTAAGGAGATAGTCGAATTAAAAAGGAGGCCATTCTCAACACTATTTGTAACATGATAAAAATGTTGTTTAAAATCCCTTGTTCCTCTCAGCCACCACCCATGCTCTCCCCTCCCCACCCACCTTCCCTAACCTTCATATACCATAAATGCCCCACCAACAGTTTCCTCAACCCCGAATTGAACATATGATGCACCAAAAGGCAAATTATGCTTTGGCAAGCAGCAAACTGGGCAATTCTTTGAGCTTGTCTGAGGTAGTGGAGTCTCTCCTCCTAAACTTCTAATAATTAGGAAATGTCTATGAAGCTGAATTAAAAGCCAAGTGGAGTGTTGGTCACTGTACTCAAACACACTCCGAAATGAGTGGTTTATGTGATTATATGATACCACATAATCCAAAAGCTGCTACAGTAGAATCCTGATTGTTATGTGGAGAACTTAAAGGTATTAAGGTTGCTGTGTGATTAGGGTAAGCCACAGTCTTTAAAAAAGTGCCTGTCATTCAGTTAGGTGCACAATCAATATTTGACAACCGATTTAGCTCAGTGAGATCACAAGCAAAAACAGACATTAAAAAACCTAACCAACTGCAGGCTAATATCATCAAAGGCTAGATCACTTTCCCTCATGCATGGAATTTTGGACACCTTTCAAACTACGAGAGGGTTAAGTTCAGATGGTGTTGTGCATGGTATCATATAAATTTCCACATTGACTCCATTTATCGGAGGCCCTCTCATTCCCATTAGGATTTTACTATAATGATGTGATTGTGAGATTTCTGTCCATAAATAACTTTTCTGAAGACAAAGTGATCCACTCTCTCTGTTGTTCTTCAAGTTTTTCTGCCAAGCATTTAAGCAAGATAGGGTCCACCTTGGAATCAAATTTATTAGCAAACCAATGTCCGTCTTTTATAAGCCACCTTAATTCTGCGGCTCCATAAATACACACACTTCGAAGGTGAGAGCCAGTACAACTGGGGTAGAGAAAGCCTTCATAATAATTCCATTTGACAAGGCGGGTCTTACTCTGTAGATCAGACACATCCTGGGCTGATCTGGAAATTCCCCCAGGTATTCCAGGGACCCGAATTAAGGTAGCCCAAAAGTGCTCATCAGGAGAGTATGTATCTTCAGACCAGGCAAAAAAGTCTTTAACGAGGGAGTTGTTGAAAATATATTTAACAAATGCTTGACTTAACACAAAATAAGCACTGCCAACAAATACCTCAATGTTATGAGGAGGTGCTTCCTTGGAGATGTTTGTCCTTACTGGTAGCTTCATATACTCATAAGGCATCTGTCGGAGTTCGTGGTGATAAGTGAATCTTTCCATTTTAGTGTTAGGGGGTTTCACAGTCTCTAACATATTAGCTCCATTGAGTTTCTTCAACTCCGATACTAATTCAAAATTTGACTTTAGGGGAAAATCTTGCCCACACAGGTTGATAACATATTTCCACTGAACTGAAGACTTAAGAAGGTCTGACAAGCAATTTAAATCACCTTGGAGTCTGGAAATGTGGGCATATTCCACAACCTCTAATTTGGAAGCAATGAAAATATTGGAGAAGCACTTAGCTAAATTGTTCATGGCAACTTTGAAGGTATCAGGTGACTTGCGGTCATAATGGATGCAGTAAATATTGTGTGGGTTGTATATGGCATGGATAAGCCTTTCGACCATAATTGCGTCTTTGTGGACAACCAAAGAATAGGCTATTGGGAAGCCTTTCTCCTCTCTTGAAACAAGCTTTTGAGGGTACCTTCTTAGAATCTGATAAATCTCACAATCACTGGTCATTGCCACGACATCATCATCCTCCAAGTCGATGATGTCCCTTTTTCTTATTTCCAGACTCTTGCCAATCTCCAAAGGCTCCTGTTCATAGATACCAGAACAGTTAACTTCATACCTGACTTCATCCTTCACATGAGTGTATCTGTTTCTTACAAAAGGCGAGGTACTTAAGGAGTACTCAACCAAGTAAATGTCTCTTTGAGGGAAGAGGAGTCTTCTCACATTTAGAAGCTTCAACAAGGAAAACAGCCATAGGGTTAAAAACAGGATGAAAACTTTCTGCTGTAGGGAGTATTTAAAACAACATTTGAATATCTTCATTCTGTAAGAGGAGAAAGAAATAATTCAATTGAAATGTTAAGAGAAAACCCCTTTATCCAAAACATATTGGGTATCTACCATAGGCCAGGCAGAATGCTAGACCCAAAGATGACTAAAACAAAGTTTTTGCCCTTGAAAGAATCCAGAAATAAGGAAGTGGAAATATGAAGAATGGTGGCATTTTGTGATATTCTATGTTAAATTAACTATACCTAATTTTCAGAGATATTGATTACCAAATCGAAACGAAGATAATGCAAACTCCTAAAATATAAATACTATGTGGCTTATATTGTCTGCATTTCTGCTTAGCATATTTGAGGAGGGATTTCTCTGGTCTGGGCAGAGGTCTGGAGAAGTGGATGTCATCAAGAGGTCCTCAGAGATGCAAAGGGCTCACCTGAGACCAAAAGAAACCTCCATCTTGATTCTACCCTCAGATCCTGCTTAGACCCAGGTCTTAAGTCAGTCAAGTAAAGCCCAGGGAACCCACCTTCAGAAATAAGAGCAGTGAGCAGACACCCAAAGGAGCTGTAGTAGGTATTAGAGATTGTAAAATGTTGTATAGATTACAAAAATTGCATAAACCTGCTCATTTCCCTTAGTTTTTATTTACAAAAGTCCCCATTTCCTCACAGGAATTAGCAATTTAGCCCTAGAATGGAAAGGGCCTGACTCTCATTGACAGTGGTAGGTGGGGTGTAAGAGCCACCTTGGGGCAGCAATTTGGCAATACCTGTTAGTTTTAAATGTCCTCACCCCAACGGGTGAGCAAAGATATGCACAAGGAGGTCCCCTGCAGTGTTTTGTATTCATGCTAAAGACAGAAAACATTCCAAACATGCTTCAACAGGGCACTGATTAAATTACATCCATACTATGTGAAAAAACCTGAGACCAATCTGCATGTGCCAGTGGGGAACAATCTCTGAGATATACTGCTACATAGAAATAAGCAGAATGCAGAACTGTGTAGAGTATGCTTCCATGTGTCTATACTTGCAGAGAGCACATGTTAGCAAACTTTTTCTTAAAGGATCAGAGAGTGAATACGTTTGGCTCTGCAGTCCATATCGTCTCTGTCACAACTACTCAACTCTGCTGTTGTAGTGGGAAAGCAGCCACAGATGATATGCAAAGGAGTGGGTGCAGCTGTGTTCTAATAAAACTTTATTTACAAAAACAGGTAGCTGGCTGGATTTGGTCCACGGCTGTAGTATTTCCAAAAGGATACGGTATACACAGGACACTGGTAACGGGAGTTGCTTTGCAGGGTGGGGTGGGAGAAGACAGGTTTGGGGCCTGGGTAGGTAGGCGGATTTACTTATCACTGAATATCCTTCAGTATCGTTTGAATTTTTAAAAAAATGATTATATCACTTTTTCAGATGAAAACAGGCTAAGCAGGGGGAGGGCACAGATATGCTCAGTGGGAGCAGCAGGAACAGAGGCCTATGAAGTTCTAGCTCAAGGGCTGAGCTTCTAGGGCTGCTCCAGGTGGTTCAAACTCTGAGAACTGATGCGGTCTGAGCAGCCCACGTGCGGTTTCCTAACACATCTCAATAAATCTTCAATGAAGACATAATCATTGTATCCAATTTCATTCAAAAGAATTACCAAGAAATTGGAACCCAATTTAATTTTGTAGATTTCTTCTATACAGATCAATTGGCAAAGCTCTCTCCCGGGAATGACATCCAACCTTTCTCATTCACTTCCACTTCAAATGCTCTCGGTTGAAGAACGGCACCTTCTTGACTGTTCTGCAGAATCCTGCCCTGCCCAGCCAGATCTCCATCCCCATCTCCTCATGGGCTGCCCCAGGGTCCTGTCCTCAGCTCGCTGCTCTTCTCGTGCACACTCACCTCACTCTCTGGATTCCACCTTCCACGCTCACACCTTTCCATATTCCTACACTGTTCTCCCCAGCTCTCACCCCTTGCCCAAGCTTCAGGGCTGAACTGTCAGGTGCTTGATGGATGTCCCCACCTGGACACCCTGCAGGCACTCAACCGCCACGAGTCCCAAACTGAACGTGACACCCTCCCCTCACCTGAACATCCTGTCTCAATACATGGTGACACCATCCATTCATGACTCATACTTGAAACTTGTGAATTACCCAACTCTTCCATTTCCTGCACATCCACATTAACAGGTCACTTCATAAATATGCCTCAAACCCGTTCCCCTTCTCCATCGCCACTGCCAGGCCCAGACAGCATCACTGTTCAATCAGCACCCAGGTGAAGGGACTCCGGGTCAGGCTCCTGGCCCTTGGTCCCTTGTCAGGTCTCAGCTTTCTGCTCCTCCAAAGCACACTGAATAGGGTTCCATCCACTCAGGCTCGAGGACAAAGTTCCTGCCAGTTGTTATAAAGCTGTGGAAAACTGCCCCCATGCACAAGGTGACACACTGCCACTCCAGAAGCCTGAGCGCATATGTAGAATTAGGTTTGTGATAAAATTGAAACACAGACGACTAATCAATCCCAAACAGATTTTTGTCTATGTGTATGTGCAGTCCTAATTCATGGTAATTAGGCACAAATAGGAAGCAGCTTATATAAATGGCTAGAATTAGAATGGGTCTTACCCAAAGTAAATTTTTGCTTTTTCTTTTCTCACTTTATTGGTCCATGGAATCTCCAGTTAGCATCAGGTAATAGTTCCCCCTGATACTACAGCAGCAAAATGAAAAGACATCACATTCTAGAGGTTTACAAAGTCTCCCAGAGTTGTCATGTCATTTATAATGTATCATTTAACTATTATATTCACATTTCTTATAAAGACAAAGGTCAGCTCCCTGCCCTGTCACCCATTTCCGGGGCTGCCTCTGTACCCAGACATCCCTGTCCTTCCTGACGCCAGCCTGGGCCCTGGAGTCTGAGCCGGGAAGGGAGGCCATGGCTGCCTGCCCAGAGGGTGAAGGTCATGGGGCACCCGGGGAAGGGAGAGGCACGCTATGAGAAGTCCTCTGGGAATTGGCCTTGGGTCCCCATGTGTCAGCTTTGCCATCCAGGGACAAGAGAGAATTTCAAAGGAGGGGAGGGCAATGGGACAGCCCAGACACCTCACTTTCTGATCCATCTTCTCCTCCCCAAGGAATCTTTAAGGGGTGAGTTTGTGTGCCTTGGGGTTAGTTCCTTTGAAAGGAGCAGCTCTTCAAACCACCCTGTCCAAAGTCCAAACAGAACCCCTTCACCTGCTTACCATGGCCACAAATTCCTTTAACTGAAAAGCATTCCTTTCCCCAAGTTAGAAGTGAAAAGGGGTAAGGAGCAAAGCCATTTGGTGTGAGTTTCTGTCAAATCCTAAAAGAAGCCATTGGCCTGTACCCCGCTGTGGCGGGCACTAATCAAGAAGGCAGAGCCAGCAGGAGGCGAGAGAAGACCACAGGTCCCCAAACTGGGCTCTATGTTGGCTTTCCTCCAGAAAGAGCCTCTGTGTGACACCCTCGGGCCCCTCCCAGCTCCGTAGGGAACACCCCAGAGAGCAGCACAGCCCCAGGGGCTGAGATCACAGGGGTGGAGGTGGGCTGCCCCCTGTAGCACTGCCTCCCTTTCCTGCCACCTGCAGAATTCCCAGAGGCCCTGGGCTTGGAGGGATGGGGACCAGATCCTGAGACCTGGCCAGGTCTGACCAGAGTTGGCAGGGCTAAGGCTGGCCACCATGCTGGCCATGTGGTTCCTAGGAGACCAGGCTAGCAGTGACACCTTCTGCAAACATCCAACCCAGCACTTTTCCTCTTAAAGGCTTGCTGGCAGGAAGCAGGCAGGTGTTTTGCTGCCAGGAAGTAGCCTCACAAATACTTTACAAATAATTTCCCATCCGTGGGAGCAGGGTATTTCCCCTCCCACCTGCCTAGGCAGACAATGGAGTCCGACCTGTTGTGGAGTTTATTGCCACATAGGTACAAGTTCCTAGTGGTGATGACGATAGAACTGAAAAAACAATAGAAAGGTTTGGTGGCTATAGCTCAGGTGACATAGGTCTATAATGATTCAGTAAAAAGCTACTTCTCACTAAAGGCCCAACAGGGATGTTGAATAAAGCATTTTCCCCAAACCACATTCTTTTCGCAACTCTGCCAGGCATGGTTAGAGCCTTCAAGGAAGCAGTAGGAGCACAAAGCTACACCCAGCTAAGTGGGCATAATTGCATTCAGGGCTAAATGGCTACAGCCATTAACAGCTCTTCAACTAACTCTTCTTACCTCAGCAATTTTAAAACCCAAGACTGTCAAGGAAGTACAGATGCTTCCTTTCCCAGGGAGTGAAGGGGAATGGTAAATCAAGAATGGGAGGAAGGAGACTGGGGAGGAAAGTACTGAGTATGGCTTAGATTATGGACCAAGACTTGCACGCCTGCAATTTTCCCAGTAACTCACTCAGAGTTGTGGGGCTCTGGGGAGAGAGGAAAGAAAATGGCTGGGCTGCAGAACGCCACAGAACTGGGCTCGAGTCCCTGGAGAAACACTTAGTAGCTATAAGACTTTGATCAAACTATTCAACCTCTCCTGAGGCCAGTTTTCTTGTCTCAAAATCAGGAAAGCTCCTCCCCAGCTACTGGGAAGACTGAGGTGCTCGCCACACCTTAGATGCCTTTCTTTCCTCGTGCCCCAGCTTGCCTGACTCCAATTTTGGGGGCTGATTTTTTTTTTTTTTTTAGGAAAAGAATCCATGAGACAACCCCATGCAAACAATGTTAAGGAAATGCCTGCTCTTCACTCTCTGACCAAAGTAGGAGGTGGCAATGTCATAAGGAAGGACAAAGCTGCTGAGACCTGAGACCTTGCTTAGGGGCTGAGCAGGAAAAGAGGAAACCACACACAGTCCTGCATAGACAGGCATCCAGCTCAGGATGGCCTATCTAACACCTGGACCCAGGCTCCCCGTTTCTGTGTCCCCATAGGCAAAACGACTTGATGTTAATGATGTTAATGATAGGAACTGCCTGGAAGGGATGGTGAGGTTAAATGAGGCAATGCACGCAAATGCTCCAGCACAGCTCAGCTCAGCCCCATGACTGCCTGCTAGATGCGAGGCTGTGGCTTCCCCATCTCACTCTCAAGCCGCCCTGCTGCTACTACTCACTGATGGAAAGCACTTCTTTGAAGATCTACCCAGACCTATGACTTATTGTCCTATTTTTCAATCTACCTCCTATTTCTTCCAAAAGTTCTGTATACATTTACTATTTTAGAATTAGTGCCTGAATGCCTCTATGTAATGTCTTTTATTAGTTTAATGTCATTATTAATGTAGAATCACTCAATAAAGAGCTGTCACTTGGGGCACTGTTCTAAGTATTCTGTATGGAATAGCTCAGTTCCCTCAATAGATCAGTGAGGTAGGTACTACTGTTATTTCTCTTTTACAAGAAAGGAAACTGAGGCACCATAAGGCAATTAAGAAATTGCCTAAGCTTACAGATTTAGAAAGTGCTTTAATCAGAACTTGAACCCAGGGAGTCTCACTCCAGACTTGCACTCCTAACCCTCCATGTAACACTGTCTCTTGGAATATGAAAAAAAAAATTCTCCATATTTCCCACAACAGTTTCAGTCCTCGACTACGTTTTCTCATTACTAATGTCTTATGTCTTATTTAACTGTCCTAAAGCAGGAACAGAAATAAACTTCAGACCATCGAAGTGAAGTCTTGAGACTTTCTGCCCGGTTAAGGGATATTTACATGTAGAATAAGCCTGGAGTTGTTGCTGGGTGATGGATCACCTGCTGCTCCTGCAGTCACAGGCTGGGGCCAATCAATGAGCTAATGAGCAGATCAGACAATCTCCAGCCGATGGAATCGATTAAAGGAAGAGAAAGCCAGTTCATCCTCAGGGATTCTGCCATCGGTTACTCTTGTCTCACATCCTGTCACTGATGACTTACTGATTCATTTGTTCTTAAGAGTTGTCCGTGACACAATTTGGGCTCTCTGAGAATTACAAATTATTTTAGAAAACTTTCTGGGTGAAATCTGTCATCATGTGGAGAGACTATTCCCTCTCTGGGCCATTAACGTTCTTAAACTTTGTATTATATATCAGTTTGAAAAATAAGATATGAAGAGTTTATTTAGAAATGTCAGGATTTTGTTTCTTTCTAAGGTCTTACAAAGAAGAATCATCACTTAAGAACACTAATATAAAGATGAACTCACTAAAAAAAAAAATTCTGATCAAGTTGAATAAGCTCGGGTTCTTCTACTGCAGCCCTGATTTCAATAAAGTCACTGATTCTCCCCTTGATGACTTGCTCATTGCCAAACCCTGAGTGTGTTTTGGAGTCAGATCATTAGGTGGGAGGATGACTCAGCCAGATGCATTTCCTCGACACACCCACAGCACCCCAAGAGTCATTCAAAGAAGCAGCAACACAAGTTTCTTGGCAGATGACCTTACATTCTCATTATTCTAGAAGGAAGATTGCAATAATTGTCTGACTTGAGCAGGTAAACACAGTAACTACTCAAAACACAAGAAGATGTGACTGGGTCACCAATACAATACAAAAAATTGTCCTCAAATAATAAGACGGCAGAGTCTCTGAAAGGAAAAGGAAAAAATTTTTCATTCTGTTTATAAAAGTAAACACTTTCATTAAAAAAAAATCAAAAAGTCAGAAAAATCTAAAGATGAAAATAAAGTTCATAATCCTAGCACTCTGGGAGGCCAAAGCGGGCGGATCGCTCAAGGTCAGGAGTTCGAAACCAGCCTGTGCGAGACCCTGTCTCTACTAAAAATAGAAAGAAATTAATTGACCAACTAAAAATATATACAGAAAAAATTAGCCGGGCATGGTGGCGCATGCCTGTAGTCCCAGCTACTCGGGAGGCTGAGGCAGTAGGATCGCTTGAGCGCAGGAGATTGAGGTTGCTGTGAGCTAGGCTGACACCACGGCACTCACTCTAGCCTGGGCAACAAAGTGAGACTCTGTCTCAAATTTAAAAAAAAAAAAAAAAAAAAAAAAATGACAGATTGGCCAGGCGTGGTGGCTCACATCTGTTAATACTAGTACTTTGGGAGGCTGAGGTGGGAGGATCCCTTGAGGCCAAGATTTCGAAACCAGCTTGGGCAATAGGGAGACCCCGTCTATCCAAAAAAAAGTTTAAAAATTAGCTAGGCATAGTAACGTGCCTGTACATATGGTATAGTCCCAGCTACTCAGGAGGCTGAGGCAGGAGGATCTCTTGAGCCCAGGAGTTTGAGGTTGCAGTGAGCTAATGATGATATTCCAGCCTGGGTGACAGACTGAGACCCTGTCTCAGAAAAAAAAAAGACATGTTGTATAGACTTGAAATAACTTGTAAATTATAATATAAAACCCTCAAACCTGTAATTGTGTATGTAAAATGACTTGAACTCTTGATCCTAAGAAGGATAAAAGGAGAACATGGTCTTTATTAGATAGCAGAGGAGTTCATTGAGTTTTGCTTTGGCTGTCCACTTCGGAGTGTATATATAATTTGTCATTGATAAGAGAATGTGTCATTGAGTTAAAAACCATACACTGCCCTCAGAAGGCTGGGGACACTGGCTGTACAGGTTGCAGTGTTAGAACTCACTCCTGAATCATCTCAGTTTGTTCTACGTCTCCTTTCCTTTTAGGACTCGTCCTCTGGCACCCACGTGGAAGTGCTCACGTTTCCCAGCTCCCGCCACGGTCTCAGAAGACAGAAGCGAGACTGGGTCATCCCTCCCATCAGTTGCCCAGAAAATGAAAAAGGCCCATTCCCTAAAAGTCTGGTTCAGGTAAGAGAAGCTCTCTATTTCTTTGGGAGGGATTTGGCAGAGAAGGACCAAGGAAAGGAGGGAAAAGACCCACTATCGGGACCATTCTTTGCCATTTCTGTTTCTTTCTTCTTGTCTTCAGATCAAATCCAACAGGGACAAAGAAACCAAGGTTTTCTACAGCATCACTGGTCAAGGAGCCGACATACCCCCCATTGGTGTGTTTATCATTGAAAGAGAAACAGGATGGCTGAAGGTGACAGAGCCTCTAGATAGAGAAAACATCGCCAATTACACGGTGAGTATCTCTCAGAAGCTTGTGATAATGGGGTAACATCCATCCAGTGGTTTTTGGTCAACCCATGTTGGATCCCCAGATCAGAGGCTCTGGAAATGTGAGGAGCTTGACACCTCTTGACCTGTTGCTAAGGAGAAATGACAGGAGAATCTGGGACAATTTGGTGTTGTTAATTTTTTCCTTGTTGGGTAAAAAGGGAGGAGAGTCCTCATGTGTCATGCACAAGTCTAGACCCAAGATGTCACCCTGTTCTTGGGGCTAGAAGCCTCTGACCTAAAGGAAGAGGACAGTGATGATATAGGGGAGAAAACCCCTCTCTGGGACTTTGCAGCCACATGAGCTCAGGGAAGCCATGAGGTAATGCTCTGACACCAAATTCAAGATAGCTGGGGGAAGCGCCAGACTGGGCTAGACAGAGCAAGTCTCACCCTGCATAAAGTAAGTCAGACATTTTTAGACCTCCACCTTCCTCTCTAGGCTTGGTGCCCCAGTCCTCATGTGGGAATCAGGAGGCTGACCTAGTGGGTGTGTTCTCTAGCCCATGGGTCTTCCCTTGTCATGATTTCATTGAAGCACCAGCAGTACATTTGTGGGAATAGTTCTCTGCCAGGGAGTCTCAGAGAGTGGGAAGGAGTAGAGGCCAAGGAGAGGCCACTCTGCTCTGGCCAGATCCCTTCTCCTGCCTCTTCTTCCTCGTCAGGGCTCAAGTCACCCCCACTTGGCTCTTTCAGCTCTTCTCTCATGCTGTGTCATCGAATGGGGAGGCAGTCGAGGACCCGATGGAGATTGTGATCACGGTGACAGATCAGAATGACAACAGGCCCGAGTTCACCCAGGAGGTCTTTAAGGGGTCTGTCATGGAGGGTGCTCTTCCAGGTATATCCAATCATGAGCTGAATACCCAGAAAGACCCTTAGATTCTTTGGAGCCCAAAGTGTCCAACCCCAAAGGCTGGAGCTTCGGGTTAAATAACTGAAGTTGACCCTTCAAATGGACAGAGCTTGGAAGCCATTGTTGCGTGCGTGTGCGTGCGTGCGTGTGTGTGTGTGTGTGTGTGTGTGTAACATTCTACCTACAGAAACTTGTATAAAATAAGAACAACCTTTCTGGTTAAGAGACAGATCCTTGCTGGTACCTCAAACATCTGTACCACCTTCCTTGAGCACATTCTTTTCTGTCCTCCATAAAGGAAACCATTGCCCTAACTTTTGGGGTGATTATTCTCTTGCTTTTCTTTATCTTTTACCATTTGTATATTTACCCCAGATATTAATTTTTCAGTTTTACCTCTTTTCAAACTTTATATACACAGAATCGTACTATACGTATATTTCTGTGACTTCTTTCATTCAACTCTATACACATATGGTTCTTCTATGCGGTTGCCCATAGCAGTTGATTATTCATTTTCATTGCTGCATAGTATTCTCTTACATGGCTATTTTAATATTTATGTAAAATAGTTTACCCATTTTACTGTTGATGAAAATTGAGGTTGTTTCAGTTTCTTGCTGTTATGAACAGTGCTCTCAGACATTCATAAGTATGTCTCTTGGTGCAGATACATAAGAATTTCCCTAGGATATATATCCATAATAGTAGATTGTTCATTTGTAGGATATGCATGTGTTCAACTTTACTATCATAAATGGTGACAAACTTTTCCAAGGTGGTCGAACTAATTTATACTCCCACCAGTAATATATATCCTGGAATTGTTAGACTTTTTAGGTCTGCCAGTCTGTTGAGTGTATAGTTATATCTCAGTGCAATTTAAAATTGCGTGTCTGTAATTACTGATGGGCCAAGCATCTTATATGTTTGCCAGCCATTTGAGTTTCTTCTTTATGACTTGTATATGCAAGTCTTTTGCCCTTGTTTTCTTTTTCTTTTTTCTTTTCATGACAGAGTCTCACTCTGTCACCCAGGCTAGAGTGCCATGGCATCAGCCTAGCTCACAGCAACCTCAAACTCCTGGGCTCAAGTGATCGTCCTGCTTCAGCCTCCCAAGTTGCTGGGACTACAGGCATGTGCCACTACACCC
>CAUYPO010071602.1:0-32987 GCA_963574435.1 Cheirogaleus major | reverse complement strand
ACCTAAGTGGACATATAGGAATAACATTTGTCGGGTGTTGGGTGGGTGGGAGGGGGAAGGAGGGGATGGGTATATACAAACATAATGTGTGAGATGTGCAACATTTGGGGGATGGTCATGCTTGAGGCTCTGCCTCGAGGGAGGAGGGGGGGCATGGGCAATGTATGTAATCGTAATATTTGTACCCCCATAATATGCTGAAATAAAAAAAAATAAGGTAAAAAAAAAACTTAAAAAAAAAAGAACTTGAGTAATACACACGCACGCACCTGCATGTATATATACATGCATATATGTATATGAATATACACATACATACATTTTTAAACTCAAGTTCTTGGCTTTATTTGTCACTCAGCATGACAAGACATGTTTATCCTGCGATGTCACATGGGTGTGCCTCACTGCTGTGCACTGAGCAAAGCCTGGCTCTGGTGGGAGCTAAACCTCTGGCATCAGGACCAAGAAAAAATAGGAAGCGACGGTTCTAAGTACTAAATATTTTTCTTCTGCTTCTGCCTAAATCTCTGTAAGTTTTTTGTCTACTGGATTGCCACTTCTTTCATCTAATTTCTATAATCTCCTTCTACCTTGGGCATTTATGTTTCTCTTCAAAAATATGTCATGGTGTCTCCTTTAATGAAAGAACACACTCCTTCCTGCTGATTCCCGGCACACCACCTCTGCGTTCCTGCCACCCAATCACACACTCCTACCTCCAGCCCTCCCGCAAGGCTGCTGGGTGCTGTGTTTGCCGAGTTCCCAGGCCATAAGAACCCCAGTGGGCTCCCAGCTTTGCCCCAGTCTGGTCTCCTCCAAGTCCGTCTGCTTCCTACCGTGGCGTTCTTCCCACGGTAGCCCAGCATCCTCCCCATGCACATCTGTCACCAACTTCTTTGGTCCCCAAATTGTTCTGTCTTTTCTCAGGAAACATGTGGTTCATTATAAAATTAACATTCTCTAAATCCACAAACATGCATGTCCATGTGCACACCCCCATATCCACACACACACACACACACATAGAACACACACACAAAACTTTTCTTTACGTTGGTGAGAAAACAACTAGGTACGGCACACACACAACTGAGAGAGACAATCACAAATGACAAACATTGTTATTTTTATTCCAGGCTGTGGGGCCAACACCTAGGTGAAGCCAAATCAGAAAGTAATGGTTCTTACCCTTTGTTTTGATCATGGGCTCCTTTAAGAATATCATGAAATTGATGAACCCTTGTCTTCAGGAAAATGCCCATAGGCATAAGACTTTGCACATAATTTCAGTGGAGGAGGTTGAGTTTAGTTCCCATATATCTTTAGACCCCTGGGTTAGGAATCTCAACTACAAAGAGATGTATTGAATGCTGTCATAAGTAAAGCTCTGGTTTTCTCAATACTCCTGCAAGTTAGATATTACTATTTCCCTTTTGCAAATGAAGAAACTGGGGCTCGAAGAATGTAAACAATTTATCTCAAAGCCATTGGGCTGGTAAATAACAGAGCTGGGATTTGGTTTAAATCACGGGCCTTTCCCCCTCGTCCACTCTGTCCTCTGGTCTTTTCACTTCAAATGGGCTCTGTCAACTCTCCAAGTCCATTTTATACTGAGTGGCATCACACTCAGGTCCCTGAACATTTATAGAGTTGATTTAAATTATAAAGCTTGGTTTCTTTCCAGGATGACTGGAATTAACTGCAGATGATTCTACACTAGCTGTAGTCATCATCTCTGACTGTGCCACTCAGATCGGAGTTGCGTGTGGTCTCTGGAGCATTCTAGACCATAATTCCCATGCACAGAAGCCGCCACGTAATTTACACAGAAACATCCCTGCATCCCTTGAGTTTTTTATAGATTTGCCTGAATAGAGTTGGAAGGCTTTGATGCAGCGCTTAATTTTCAATGCCTATTGTCTTTTTTTTAAAAAGAGCACGCACAAGTGTAGCCCGACACACCTTTGAAGCTGTCATCATGCCAGCATTCTGACAAGTGATGACCATAGGATTTGCCTTCCAATTCTAACTACTTCTACTTGAGGAAGGAAATTTACACAGTGGGAAAATATGTTGCCCTTTGCTTTGTTTCCTCTCCTTCTGGGGGAGAGTTTTTCGTGTGTGTCTTGAATACAATAAGAAATAGCACACGCTACTATCAGGACATTCTCGGAAATATTATTTTGAGCTTTTATTCTCATAGCTGAATTCCACTGTAATTCTCACGTGGTAGGACTAAACTATTAATAGGATTCCAACATTATTTTTTTTCGAGTAGACCCTGGAGAAGTCTCCTTTGCCATGTGAGTGAAGGGCAGATTGGATCTTGACATGACACATCGATTTAGTTTCCAAAACAGTAACTTTATGAAGTAAATCATTTCAGCACTTGATTGTTATTTATACATGCAAATCTGGTTTTCATTTGTTAGACCCGGACAGGAGGAAGGCTAATAATCTCATCAAAAGCTGAATATTTTCCATTTTGGAAATGGCACAAGGTTCACAATCACATGACCTGAACTCTGCCATGGGTGCGTAAATTGAACACCTCCCAGATACATCCTGCAGACAGACAGCCCTGAGATGGGAGAGCTTGCAAGTAGGAGTCTCAACTCAGGCTAAGAACTCCTTGGCCTTTCTCCTCCTAGCCTCGTGTTATTTGTTTCCAATGGCCATTGGAAGAGGAAGAAAGTAGAGAAAGGTGGGCCAGAGGAAGAAAGTAGAGAAAGGTGGGAGAAAAGTGGATAGTTAAAAATTCTGGGCAATTAAATAGTAGCATTAACTTCAAAATAATTTACAGGAACTGAATTTGTAAATTGACTTACTCTCATGGTAAAAAAACCCAGTTATATCTGGAAGAGGTTCCAATTTTGTGAGCAGGATATATGGACTCTGGGAAGATACATCTACCTCCAATATTCCTCACACTGACATGAAAGTCCACCAGGAATTCCTTGTTTTGAGCACTGTCCTGTCTTTTGTAATTCTCTTTCAGTGTGCAAAGAACATAGCAAGCTCCAGACACCTTTGGTGGCAGGATGAGTTCTGGATTCTCTTCCTTTCCTCTGACCCTCCCTATCTCACTTTTGGTGGGAAAGAGGTCTTCCAACATCCTAATGCATCAGTTACACTGTACGAAAACAAGGGAGAAGTTTATGAGTTTGTTGGTGCCCAATTATTACTCCGATGCCCTGGAGATCCAGAGAAAAAGAGCCTTGTTGTCTCAAAGAAGAAAGATGCTTCCCCTAAAGGGGACTGTTTCTGTGACAAGGAGAACTATGCCATATGGCTGGGAACCCAGGAGAGTGTGAAAGGGAAGGAGGGAGATCAAAGGAGAACACCCAGGGGCCCGTGAAAGGCAACCTGAAAGAAGTGGGAAAGATATCTTGGTCCCCTCCTCTGGGTTTGAAGCACATTCACCATGGGCTGTAAGCAGTATTGTATCTTTCTTGTTGATGGGCTCATCCTACGTGTCTGCCAGCTATATGGGTCTGTCACCAGCATCACTTACTGCATGACATGGCTTTTCTTCTCAGATAGCTCTGACCTCATAGACTGAAGCTCAGAACAGACAAAAGAAGGAGACAGGAGATAAAGTATGAAGGAAGCAGACATTTCTTGTCAAAATCAAACTCTGGCCTGGGGCTGGCCGCATTTGGAAGTTTGAGCAAAGATCCTCCTTTGCAGAAAACGAAGGTTGTTCTTTTCTCCCAGACAGGTCCTTGGCAGGCTGATTCCAGATTTTTTGGGGCAACTATCCACCTTTAGACAATCTGCCAGACACCACACTGTGTAACTGTAGCTCCTGGGTGTTCACAGAGGTTCTGGATTTGTGAGGCAACAGCTACGTGGCCCCAGCTTGAAGAGCTTTTGGGTTTTACTGGTAGCTGAAGAAGGCAGAATCATTTTTGTGTAAAGACGAAAGAAGGGGGTGCTTGGGGACCCTCTTAGGCATTGGGGGCTTCAGAGCAGTGTCCTCTCATGTTTCTTGCACTTGTGTGGTCTTTTTCTGCTTGATTTTATAGTGCTACTTACAGGGTTTAATTTGTTCCAGTTCTAAGAGGATTATGCTTTTAGTACCATCCTTGTGATGATTAATGTGTACTAATTGTTTTACCTTTGAATCAGGACTCTTTGGAGCTGTCTAGGCAAAAATCTCCCTTTTGTCAGAGGCAGGGCTGATGAGCAGGAATCCCAGAGGGACCTCCGCTCTGCTTCAGGTGGATGTAAGGAGCGAGATTAAAGAAAGTGCGGAAAGTAGCTTTCTTTTTGATTGCGCCCCAATGGAAATCATGTTGTCCCACACGTTGTATTAACTATTCTGGTGGCTTAAAAAAAATAGAATGACTCTGAGCAGTTAAAGAGGCCCTAATGAGAGCCTTTACTGCTATGGGGCTTGCTTTTGTCATATTATAGGAAGCAGGGCTGTGATTTGTCACTAATTTTCATCTCTGTTGCCTTGCTCAGCCAAGAGACTAGTAGCCTAACAAGCGGCGTTAATCAAATCTCCTTCTGTCCACTGACCCTTGGGTGGGTGTGAAGCACGAAGGCATGAGAAGGGGAAGACTGAAGGGAGGATGACAGCAGAGGAGTAGCATAGCCGGGGATGTCCCCTTGCTAGGGATCAACCCAGAGATCTCTTTCTTCGAGGGCTTTGTTCAAGCCTTGTGTCCCTATGGACCTTAAGTAGCAAATAGCCTGCTGCATTTGTAGAAGACATTTAAATTCACTTTGAATATCTATGTGTTTCATTACCTGAACATTTCCCAAAATTGCCCCCAATATTCACATGAACTGCTACCATTAAAGAAAAGAAGGAAGAATGGGAGAAAGACAGAGAGAAAGGAAGAAAGACAAAGATGAGTGATCGTGCAATTTCATAAGGTTCTCCTTTAACAGCGTAATTACAATTTTAGTTGTCACTCAGAAAGGATGAATGACACATTCTAGCCAGTTGCTTCTGAAGCTGGCAGCATGTCAGGAATATCTAGGGAACTTTGCAAAGAGCACAAGCCTCTGGGCTCCCAAATCCATTTTACATTCCCTTATTCACCCCTCCTCCCACCCTATATAGGCCCAGTGGAGGGATCAGGCATTTTTTTTTCTTTGAAGAGTCCAGGAGATTTCTAAAAGACTTTCCAAGACAAGCGTGGAGAACCAGTACAGGGGCGGGAATCTGTCTCTAAATACATTCAACTCAACTGGTAAGTTCTGAGACCTGCTGCCACGTGCCGTCATTGGCCTTGGTAGCGAATAGAAAGGAAAGAGAAATGAAGTGTACAAGGTCTTCCTGCACGCCTTCCTTCACAACCAAGGAAACGCATTTCCAAAAATTTCCCATGGAAGTTCTCAATGGTGAAAGAAGCAGAAATATCTATGATATATCTGTACTTCTCTTAATTTAGATATTTTAATTGTGAAAAAATACCATTCACAAGACAAAACTAGACACACTGTTTATGGGTTTGCTGGGAATATTAGGATGCCTGTGAACTCAGTATGGCAAAAAAGGCACACAAGCACATTTTGGCAGTGGACTGAGGCTGAGATGAGGGGGCCCCCTTGTCCTAGATTTCCTGAGACTTCTTCTGTTTCAAAATTAAAAACTGGGACTTCCCTGGTTTTAAAGCTGGAAGCCCCACATCCTGGGAAGTCCCTCAGTGTCAAGCATTCCAGAACGATTGGCTAGCCTACATGAGACCATCCAGGTCAGGACAATCAGAAGTTATTCACACAATCAATCAATCCACACCAATGGTTGTCTGTGTCGACCTTTTGCCTGGATGGGCTGGCCATTGTGTTGATGCTGCCGATGGATCAGTGCAGAACAAATGGCCCAACACCTTCAGAAGAATTCGCTGGAGAGCATCAGAAGCCCTGAGCCAGCGTCCTGACCTTGCCACTTCTTGTTGCATAATCTCAGATGTCATCCTGGGCTTAAATTCTGTTCTCCAACGAAAAATCGGTGCAAACATATTGTAAACATTGATATTCAACTTTTATAATAATCATGGAAACACACTCTAAATTTTAAAGCTTCACATGAATGATTAAATGTACACAGATCACAAAACCATCGTGGGTGGAGAATTCTGTCGCTGCAATAGATTACTGGAAGGAAGGAGCACAGTGTGTGGGTTGGACAGATCGGGATTGCAAGCCCAGATCTCAAATAGAGGTTTCTGTAAGCAAATTTCAGAAGTGGCATCCTCCTTAGTTTACAAAATCCTAACTTTTATCAGGAGGTTCCAGGTCCAGCTGGAGGGGACGCATCCAGCTGGGCTGAGCTAATGTGGCATCCCTGATTGCTCTTTCCTGCAGACTGGGGCAGCTCCGAGTCACGTGACTCACAGCCAATGGAACATCGGAGTGGCTGCTGCTTGGGGCAAGTGTATCCTGCCTGACAAAAGAGATAACAGCCCTAAGAGAAGCCTGTTTTGCTTCTCCTCCTTCCTTTCTGCTTTGGACACTGTGTGTAAGGAAGCAATGGTGGAAGCAATGGTGACAGTGGCTTCCACCTTGAACCAGGAAGAGAGACAAATGCTCAGTGTCACAAGATGGAGAGATGGAGGAAGTCTGGGTCCTTGATAACACAGTGAAGCATTCAGAACTGCCCAGCCCATGGATTTATGCTAAGTGAGATGACAAATATTCTACTCCTTAGAGCACAGCTACTCAGAGTATACCCAGAAAGATGCCACTCTGTGAGCAGTTTGCTATTGGTCCACATGGCGTTAAGTATAAAAACTGTGAGTGTTTATGAATAGTTTGATGGAGTAATTTTATGTCTATCGATTCTAAAAATTTTTTTAAAAATTGGATATAAATATCTTTTGTTTCATTTTCTATTAATTCATTTCATTGTATTTTACAAACATATCAATCCAGGATATATTGGAAATTCAAGGTAAAATAAACTGGTTATCTGCTGCAGATAGTTTAAGTTGCATTACTTTAAGCCATGGTTTGGCAAACCATGGCTGGAGGGCCAAATCCAGCACAATGCCTGTTCTTAGACATTTAGCTTTATTGGAACATGGCCACATCTTTTGTTTACATATTATCTATGAACATGTTCCTGCTACAATGGCAGCAGTAGGTGACCCTTACAGAGACCTTATGCCCCCTACCCCAAGTCTAAAATTTGTACTCTTTGGCACTTGACAGAAAATGTTTGCAGATCTTTGCTTAAACCATTCTCAGCTTCATATTCTCCTAACTGAAGCCATTATAATTTGTATATGCTTAGTTAATTTCTCTACATCTTAATGTGCTTATCTATAAAGTAAGATAAAAATCACATTGGCTTTGAGAGTATTGAATGAGCACTGAATGCTGCTGAACTCATTAGCATACAAGGTTGTCAGGAAAGTGTGCACCTCGTAACGTGAAAGTTCTCTCCTCGCCTTTCCCTGCCACCACACTTGGATTAAATAAATAGCTACTGGGTTGAAGGTCAAGAGTTTCTATTTACAAACCATGGGATGTAGTAGCTCTTTGCTATTGCTCCCCACTGTCAGTTGAGAAAACTTCATCTTTAGCTGGGAAGTTTGACCCAGTGGTTGAGAATAACACATGGACAATAATAACCAAGGACTAGATTTTAGGGATAAACTGCAAGATTTTTTAATATTGCATGGTCCAAGGCTCTGAGGACCTGACATAATTAAAAAACAAAACAAAACAAAAAAAACCTTTCTAAGCAGAAAGGAAAATGGGTTGAGAGCTCCATTTTTATTTTCCGATATTTAATGGAGGGTGATTCCTTGTGTTCTCATGTGATTTATATCAAGGCTGCACATTCTTGAACTCTTACTGGTAACAGAAAACGAATGTAATTTTTTTTTCTTTTTAGGAAAGCTAACAATGACTTCAGAAGTGTGTGTTTGTTATCAGATTTAGGGCACTTGTCACATTTTGGCCTGAAGGCAAGCCGACCCGGAGGGTTTGAAAAAATATTCAAGAAATGTCTTCATCACTCTTTCTCTCTCCTAATTAAAATGCAGTTCGTCTTACAGATCCCAGAGCATTTTGGGTCTGTGGTTGCAAGCATGAGGTCATTTTTCCTGCCTATATGACCACAGTGAATTTTTAAAGTCTTTAGTGTTTGGTAACAACAGACAAATAACTGTGGAAACCTGAGAGCTGAGCTCAAGTTCTTCCCAGAGTTTTGCCATTATCCCTCAGCATGGGGTAAAAATGAGTCCACCTCGCTGGGCCAGAGCCAGGATGCCTGAGCATCCTGCATGGGGGGCAAAAGTGTGAGCCCCCCTCAAAACAAGTCAGCTAGTCAGGCAGCACAGAAACAAAGAGTAGTCCTGGGGTCTCGTGGGCTGAGTCTGCATGCTGGTTCTGTCCATTTTCTCAATGATAGGGAGCAAGTAAGTTATTTAACCTCTCTGAAGTTCATCTTCCTTGTCTATAGAAACAGCAACCTCATAGGGTGGTTGTGAAGATCGAATAAGAAAACAAATGAAAAATGCTTAGCACAGTCCCTGAGATGTAGAAAACTAGAGTGAACAGGTTTGCTCCTCCTTCTCCTTGTTTCCAGGCATTCATCTTTTTCTCAAAACTCAGCGCGAGAAAGTTGGGGGAGCTGGTACCAAGTTCTAGAGGTGGTGCCTGGTTTGACTAACTGATCATTGTAATCAGATGCCAGTGATTGGTTCAAAAACTCAGATGTCTGATAAATAGCCAATCAATTCACGTCATTATTCTAGGGGAGAGCACGTGACCCATGATGGTCCAGTCAGACCGGCTGGAAGAAAAGTTTGTTTCCCCTCCTTGCTGGATATGAGCAAGGAAGAAAGTAACTTTGAGATGTTGCTAGTGGTCATCTTGGGACCGGTGTGCTGCCTCCTCCTGCTGCCTGTCTCTACCAGGATCTTTGCTGCAAAATCATCTTCACCAAAACCAGGCCACATCTGCATTGTGGGTGGGGAGGGAGCAGCAGCAGCAACCTGTCCTCTCCATCACCAGGTAAGCACTGTGTGTCTCATTAGGCAGGGGGCAGTACATAGAAGCCCTTGCTTTAAAACAAAACAAAATGGCAAAAAACCTTAGAAGATGTTCACAGATTATCCAACACAACAGATAAGTTAGAAAACGTATTCAAATTCTTCCAAAAGCACCTACCTAAAAAAAAATAAGATTAAAAAGTAAAAGTAAATAAGGATGGAGTCCTCTAACTACCTGTTGCAACTATGATATTTACCTGTGTGTACACAGAGAATAGTGGGGCAGAGAAAGTGACTGGTAAAATGTGAGAAGCCACGACCCAGTGAAGAGAAATCTGTACAGAAGCAGGACAATGTCCTGAATGGTATCCTAACCAGAGGAGACACCTGTGTGTCCCCTTCCTTCCAGGGAAGCAGTCCTGTTCTCCCCTGGGCCTACACACTTGGCCTCACTCCTTCCTCCAGACCAGTGGTCCTCACACTTCAGCATGTAGCATAATCATCTGGAGGGCTTACTAAACACAGATTGCTGGACCCCGCCCCCAGAGTCTCTGGTACGATGGCGTGGGATGCGGGCAAAGAATTGGCTTCTCTAACAAGTTCCAAGTGATAGTGATGCTATAGGTCCAGGGGCTGACCCAGGTGTGTTGCGTTTATGGAAACTGACACCTGGTCAGCATCTCCTCCCCATTGCAGACCTTTGCCTCATTCCTAGAGTAGAGCCCTCATGCAGATTCAATGACTGGATCTTTCCCTTCATTCCCCTAGTGCCTCAGTATCTGTCTGAATAACAGCTTAATAAATCATTTCCTCTGGGGCCCAGGTCTTCCTGGCCTCTTGCGAGCCTGCCCCAGGTTGGGGACTGTGTCCTGATTCCCAGTTCCTGCGGCCAACAGCTTGACCCTGCGGATGCCAACGTCAAGTTGGCAACTGTATTAAAATGGTGACATAACATCAGCAGTTGCAAGAGCTTCTGTCTACTGAATACTAGTTATGAGGCTTCTGTGGCTGCTGTCAGGCTTTACTGGACCTCTGTGAGTGGTCACCTACCACCCCACCCACCCTAGACCCTGTGACAATAGCCGTTGTCTGCCTGGCCCTGTGGCAATATTGTCCCTGAGGCCGCCCTCCCTACCAGTCATCTTAGTCTCAAGGTCCACCTGAGCCAAGTCCTGATCCAGATAAAGCAACTCTGAGATTTTTGTCTTTAAGAATGTTTGTAAGAAAAATTGCTTAATTTATCAAATATCTACCTTATTTCCAAAAAGTAAGGTACATATTCACTGCCATGGCAAAGACTAGCCTTCATTTGATAATTAAGACTGTATGCTTTGGGCTTACATTTATTATCTAGGAAATAACTTTGTTTCCCAAAGCGTGGGCCACATGCCACCAGTGGTTTGTGGATGTTTTTATGTGGCATGATGACATGATAGTACTTACTCTGTATAGCACAGGGAGAAAGTTGCTTCCTTTCCAATTCTCTTTGAAACCAGTCGGCGGAGTCAAGGAAAATGTAGGTCTTCCCAATTCTATCTTTTGCTAATAACTCTTTTTATGTACTAGAGAGGAGGTCACAGTCTCAGAACTCCAGTAGACTAACAGTGACTAACTATCCAGTATGTGATAACACTGTTTTCATTTTTTGTTTGTTTCTGCCATTTGTTTGTTTTTACCATTCTATTTATTTCTGTGGTTACCTGTGATCATTTATGGCAGGTAATGCTGACTTTCCATTTATAGTAGTGATTTAAAATTTCCTTTATAAGTAAATCTGTATAAGAAAAAAGAGGATTTTATTTAAAGAAAAATATATCAACGAGGATATCGGTGTTAGGCAAATGTGGCAAAAATCATTAGGGTCACAGATGACTAAAATTTGGGAAAGGGTGATAAAAGAAATGCATTGTCCTTTGTACCAACCCACCAGAAGGAAGACAGGCCCTGAATCATTTCTTCCTTTTTCTTTCACCAGCAGTAGGAATAAATTGCAAGGAGTGATTATACATTTAATAAATACATCTTTGAGAGCTTAATCAACAAGAATTACTTTTGAGAGGCAATTGCTTCTCTATCAGATGGCTCCTTTGAGGACAAGGTCTAGGGCCTTCACTACCGCCATCCCGGTGTGGACTCTGCCAGCCCCCCACTCTCATCTGCCCACCCCTCTGAAGCACCCACAATCCCACTGTATTGGCATTTCTCACTTGGCCAAGTCAGCTGTTGGTTTGAATGTTTCAAATGTTGCTTTTTTCAGAGATGACTTGCTTGACTTCCAAACCAGCTAAGAATCTCCCCTATGGCACTCCATTCTTCTATTCTGAAGCAATCTTCAGAGTTGTAATCCAAGAACCAGTTAGGTGTTGATTTGTCTAATGTCTCTCTCCTCTGCCGGACTGTAAGCTTGTGAGAGCAGGGAGCTTGCCTCATGCTTGGTTACCAATAAGAATTTTTATAAATGACTGAATCATGATCCATTACAGCATATTATGTAGTCACCAGGGCACTAAAAAAAAAGTTAGGTGACTAAATGAAAAGAATCATTTTAACACTGAACGATTGAAGTCAGATACCTCTGACCGCTAGCCATAACAAGTGGCTGAAATTATGTATGTATCAAGTGAATCGAATGACCCAAGCATCCAAACCTGGCCCTCCAAATTTGTTGCTTATAAAAACAAGAGATTGAGAACATTGGCTGAAGCCAGATGTTCTGCGGGCTGGAGCTCATTGTCCTAACATTGCAGATTCTCATAACTGGAACTGTGTGTATTTGAGATGCTGGAACATAAGATCCTACCCAGAAAATATTTTGAAATAATGTTGTTCAATTACTTAATCTTTGTTAGGCTGTTGAATAGAACACTCTCTTATATACACTATTATAAAAACATTATGCCTGGGTCTCAAGTTCTGGAATATCCAATTACAATAGCTTTTTTCCACATTTGTATTCTCTCTATTTTATTTAATTGCTCTTAACGTTTTGAGCAGATTTATTGTATATGACAGTGAGCAACATGAGCCTGTGTAAGAGCTGGCCCTGCTATTTCCTGTTCCCCACCCACCATCTCTCTAATATCACTCTGTCCTGCCTTCTAGCATCCTCATTAGCCTAGCCCTTGTTCCCTGCTTGGAATGTGCACTGTGAGGAAACAGACCACCAGTAGACCCCATCTCTCCATCTCTGAATTGACCTGAGCGTTGGCTGATATCGATTCGTCATCTCATCCCAAATCAATCCATAACCTGTGGAATATACAAAATGATCTCCATTTCTAAGATGTCCCATCAAGGGATAATCAGTGGATAGTCATTGAGTGTTTAGCTTTAAAAGCATGTGTCTGTGTGTGGGTGTGTAACCGGATGACTCTGGTCTAGCTTGTGTGTGTGTGTGCATGGATGTCTGTGTGTTTCCTGCTCCATTTTGTCATACAGCTGGTACCTTTGAATTTTGGCTGGAGCCATGTGAGATAATGACCCTTGATAGATCAGTGGGACTTTCTGAGTCATCTCTAGCTCTCCATATCCCATCTTAGACAACCTGCCCAAGGTAGGAGGTCGGAGACTAAAGGCATGCCCACATCAGACCTCAGTGGTGGGAACAAAGGGCAAAGAGGTCTGGATAAGACAGAGACACACAGGTGACCAGGAGCCCAGGGCTGGTGTAGTTTAAGCATGCCACTAGGGGTCCAGAGCTCTAGACAGTCCTTCTTCCTTACCCACGTTGACTGGCCACATGTCTGGTAGTTAGTTCTGTCTAAGAACTAGTGGTTTCAGATTTGAAAGCAAAGTCTTTCTGACTCCAGAATTGAGGCACCTAACCACTGTGTTATACAGAATGTGTAGCTATGTTCTATTTCCGTTTATGATACTCAATGAGTGCAATGACTCTGAGGTTGACCTGTTGCTCTACAATTGGGTGCAAAGTGGTTGTCTTAGAAACTTTTAAATGTGCACAGCTATCTTGAGAAAAAAAAATGTTGATAGGGAAACTTCTACTTCATTTTATTTTGGGGAAAATAAAACAATGGAGTCATCAAATGCTGAATGGAAAAGTTTGTACTAAAAAGGAAGAGCATCTAGTGTTGCCTCTTTTCAAGGGAGAAGGGACATTAAGAACAGTGTGGGCAGGGAGCTTTGCACTGGAGGCTAATTGGCAGGCCCTCTGGAAGGAAGCCAGAAGTGTCATTTTATTTCCAGCCAGGGATATTGATTTTAATACTAATGGAGATTTGAACTGGACCTTCAACAGTTTACAGAAGTTCCTCTGTCTGCTCGGGAAGCCATGAACTTGGCATTCAGGTGAGTTTGGTATGCTCTCTGTGGTTGTATACCAAGCCCCTGTTCCTCTACCCTGTCACCATGGCGATTCTTAGCATCTTTTCTCTCTCCTGCACATGGAAGCATCGTCCTGTAATAGAGAAGTGCATTTACTGCTGAAATTACCAAAGTGGCCCATTATGTTTATCAAGACAGAAAAAGGAAAAAAAAAAAAAAAGATTACAGTTTGTCCCAGCTGTCTGTAGAACAGCTCTCCTGCAATTGGAAGGGTACTGATCCATGTTGGGTTTTTTTTTTCTCTCTCTCTCTCTCACCTCTTAAAAATCAAGTGCATGCAGGAATACCTACATGATGTGATTTCAAACAAAAATGATGCTTGGCAGTACAAAAGGTCAGAGCATTCCAGAACATTGAGATTTCCACATAGCTGCATTTTGGGGTTGTATTTCAAAGCTCCCACCACATGTGCTTCTGTCTCACCCGAAGGGTATGGGGGAGATCAATAATCCCAAGGGAAGGCTTTTCAGAGATAAATTCGCAACAAACAGGAGTGGGCTTGGGGAAAGGGAAAAGGAGGCTGAATTCCACTGACAACGGCTAATTGTTGTGACTAATTCAGCTTTTGGAAGGTAGAGCTCCATGGAGTGTGTGAGCTGCAACATGATTCCTGTTTTAATTAGTGGCACCACAGGGAGAAGATGGGCTTATAATTGAGTAGTTTGCTGATCGGTCAACTTCAACCCATAATCAGACGTGCTGAGAAGTGGACATTAACAGGGAGCTTTGACTAGCAGGAAATCTGCCCCATTAGTATGGCTGGTGTCAGATGAGGTTGCTGTCTTTTCTCTTGATTCTTTCAGGAAGAGGATGCCAAACACAATGTTTTCTAGACCTTCTCCTTCACTCACTCTCCATCTACCTATATCAATGTTCTATTTTCCTTAGCAAATCTTTGCTCAGGCATACTAACATAGATGGAAAGATCGGCATTTTCACTGTTCCACTGCCTCTCCCATCTAAAGTACTGGACATTTGTTGTTGAATTCTCTCTGCATCATGCCAACACCATGACCATCACAATATCCATTCCCCTTCCTTCCGTAAATGCACCTTCATTTTTGTTTTGAGAAACTGTCTCTCTCCCACCCTGTGGAAATCTGATGACACTCTAAATAAAGGGCTGAACTTTCCCCTCCTATCTTTCCATGCACCCCCACCCCTGCCAAGAGAGAACTGGGGTTATGACCCAAATCAGGCCATTTGGACTCTTTTCCCCAAAACTTCAATTCTTGAGAAAAATATCAGAAAACACAAATAGTTGAAGCTAAATATTTTAGTAGCAAACTACGATCAGACTACTGATTTTTTTTTCTCTTGCTATCTAAGCCCCTAAGCTATTGGGTTCCTATCCATTTTCTATCCTGATTCTCAAGTCTTTCCCCAAATCCATGAGCCTTTTACTCTACTGATGTAAGTCTCAGTTGCCTGTAATTGAGTAACCCCAAATGAGAGAGTATTCAAAAGAAAGCACCCCAATGTACAGCTTGATGTTCATTCTCCATCTTCCTCTCCCTGCTCCCAGTAGGAAAATGTGCAGAAGGAAAGCAAATCATACTTTTATGCAAAAAGATAAATAAAGAAAGGAGAATAAATGAAGCATTTTTACTAATGAGTCTGGGTTTAGGGCCTGGCGTGAGTGTCTTCATCCCAGATGTTCTCATGGGATCTGCTTGGAAGCTGCATTCCCATGGGATTCTCACTGCACTTTGGACCATGAGAGTGATTTGTCTGGCTCGTCTTTCTGCTCAATTTTCTGTCGGGGGCTCCCACATTCATTCATACCCTCAACCATTTGGAGTTGACTGCTGATACATGCATAAATGTCACGCAGCATCTAGTGCAGAAGGGAGAAATGCCACCTACCCTCCATTTCCTGGCTGCATTTTGGGCATGGTTTGTATTAGCTAGCCTTAAGGCAGGCAAGTCTTGGCATGCCTTCAGATGGGTGTGTTGTACATGTGTGTAGACGCCGTTGCCAAGCTACCCTGGGAACAACACATCCTTGCTGCTCCACTTGCCTGGCCAGCATGTCCTTGGTGCTTTTGCCAGGGGAAACACACCCACCTGGCCTTTCAGAGACCCTAATGTATTAAAATGTTGTTTTGCCTATAGGTACAAATCAGGCGTTGGTCCTCAACACTAGTCTGGGGCCAAGAAGTTCCAGCAGCCAAAGGAGCCACAATTCCCACCCGTAGATTCCAAACTGTGTGCTCAGAATTTTAAGGAGTCAGCTGAGGCATTTCCTGAGCTGCCTAGGATTTATACCTTTCACTGGTTGTGAACACAAAAGTGAGAAAAATATACGTGAATGAAGGCGTTCACCATAGTCAGATGGCGGCCAAGGGAAGGAAGGCCCAAAATCAGGTCAGCTCAAACTGGACTGGCTTGGCCAATGCACTTTCATAACCACATCAATTCAGGGCTTTCACGGGTTTGATTTTCTTTCAGCCCAATCCACTAAGGAGTTGCTCACGAGTTCTGTGGATTTTCTGCACAATTACAGATTATTGCCATGGCAACAAGAGAACCATGTGACAATTTTGCTACCTCAGAGACCAGGAACAGGCACTTACAGGCAACACACATCATCTCATAAATGGGACTCTGTGCCGTTGGCCTCACATTGTTTTAAGGCTAATCACTGCTTTTTCGCAGATGTAGTTTTTCCCCCACCCACTCTATTTTCATGATCCTTTAAAGCAATTTGGGTTTGTTCTAAAGCAGTTCCATATTTGCCTGTGTTTATTTGGTCATAATAAAGGTATTATTTTGGGGGATTGGAGGAAGGAAAAAGAGGGGTAAAACTTATGAGTGGAGGCAGAGGAGAAACAATTTTGCTAGCAGATGGTTTTCTTGCCACGGTGTTACTAGAGTTGAAACCCACGACGGTACTGAAATTCTGGGTCAGCCACGCACGAGACCACCCTGGGAACGAACAAAACTTGCTTTCTTGTGCAATGAACTCAACTCTTTTGTCCACGTTGCAGGCTTAATGAGAAATGGGGCCATTGACAATTAAGTTAGGGATGTGATTGAGAAGGGGAACCAGGTAATATTTGCTCTCTGGCAAAACAATCAATTTATTTTTCAGAAACTTGTGCACACAGCCAAACCCCAGGCTCTTTCTGCCAAACATTTCCCCCTTAATTTTTAAACCTCTGGGCATTTTAAGGAAAATTGAATCCACATGTTTTCAGATTCATTTGCAAATGCAGTTTGCTCAGAGCTGTTTGATGACCAGTATGCCCTTTTGAGTGTTTTTATGAGCTTAAACTTATTTTCCCCCAAGTCTCTTGCTTCTGAACCAGGAAGTGGCATTTGGAGTTTGTAGCAGAATTCAGAAACAATCATTTTCTAAAGCCTTCGCCAAGTTCTCTTGTCTCTTTCTGGACCCCGGTAAAGCTAAGAAAATGTTTTCACCCAGTGCATAAGAATAATTGAGGGTAACTTACTGTTTTTACAACTGAAAAGCAGATCTGATATGGACACGATCCAATTCCCGGATCACATGACTTTCCCATCTTTCTTTATTACTGATGACATTTGTAGGGAAGCAGATGCTTTCTTTCCCAGGGACACATCTCCACCTGCGACATAATTCCCTGATTGGAATAATGCTTCAGGGGCAGGGTTGGAAGTTCAGATTCAGCCCTCCCCCCAGACAAAAGTGCAGAAAACACTCTTTGTTTATTATAAGTGAATGATATCTGCAAAGAGGAAGGGGTCCCTTCTACTAAGGACCCATGGAATTTGGAAACTGTATGATTATTCTTTTCTAGCTCAGCCATAGGACCCAAAACAAAATGCTGACCTCAATAAAGCAGGATGTGTGTGGGGGGGGAGTGGGGATTTGGGGGAGGTGAGATAAACATATGTAGTCTAGGTAATATAAAAAAAATTAGTAATGAAAGAGATGAGCAATTGGGAAAGATGTGCAAAGCAGGAAAAATGTCTCTAAGCCAGGGATTTTTCTGAGTTCAGCTCTCAAGTTTCCTTTGAGGATGTTCTGATGGATTCCACCTACATTCCGGACACTTTTGTTAATGAGGAATTAGTCTGGAGTTCTCTGGATAAATATTTGTGAGCAAATAACGTTCTTCCAGGAAGCTCATTTAATATGATGTCTATTTTTTCTTCTTCCTTTATTTCTCTTCACCAGACTTATGATCCCAGAGAAAGTTGCATTAAATTCACATGCCCTATTTTTAACTTTCATCTGGACTTCCTTTTTTTTTTCCTTCAAGCATGAGAATCAAGGCAAATAATGACCCTTTGTATTGTGTCCAATGGAAGGTCACAAGCTCAGGGAATTGACTGAAGTTCCCGGGAGAAGTCAGCCCATAAAAGATTTGCGTGCATGGCCTTCATACTGTGCCATTTTGGCTGTTGGGTTTGCTAAGTTTTTTCACTTCCATTCTACAGACAAAAGCCACTAATGAATAGCTACAGCAATTGTTTCAGTTTTCATAGAGAAACTGCCTGTGGATTCATAGCTTTGCTTTATCATCCTTGGCCCACCCAAATCAAGAGGGTTTAAGGAACCACAGACTGTTGACATGGCTTTGGTCAGCCATAGCCAAAGGGAGCGAAGATCAATATGGCCACACATTTGAGTTATCAGATTGCCCTTTAATTGTTTTTAAAATATTGCATATTTTCCCCCTAGAATATGTTCTTTAGAGTTAATTAGAGAGAAGAGGAGAAGAAGGAGAGGAAAAAGTGAGCTTATTGGCAGTTACAGCAGGAGCCTCGATCCCCCTGAGCCTACTGTACTCGGGGACCAGGTGGCCAATCCAAGTGAGTGCAGCGGGCCTCCAGTAGTGTTCTGGACCAGAAGGTCACCTATCCTCTCTTTTTAAAATTATTTTTTATTTTTAGAAATTTAGCGGGTGCAAGTGCAATTTTGTTACATGAGTAGATTGCGTAATAGTGAAGTCTGGGCTTTCAGTGTACCCATCACCTGAATAGTGTACACTGTACCCATTAGATAATTTTTCTTTTCTCACCCTCCTCTCATCCTCCCACTTTTTGGAGTCTCCAATGTCTATTCCACCCTGTATGTCCATGCGTACCCATTATTAGCTCTCACTTATAAGTGAGAATGTGCAGTGCTTGACTTTCTAAGTTATTTCACTTAGGATAATGGCCTTCAGTTCTTATCCATGTTGCTGCAAAAGATGTAATTTCATTCTTTTTAATGGCTGGGTAGTATTCCATTTTCTTTATTCAATCATTCATTGATGAACACTTGTTGATTCCATGACTTAGCTATTATGAAGTGTGCTACAGTAAACATATATGTGCAGGTCTCTTTTTGGTATAATCATCTTGGGGGGGGTAGTAGTGGGATTGCCATATCGAATGGTAGGTCTATTTTTATTTCTTTGAGAAATCTCCATACTGTTTTCCATAGAGGTTGCAGTGATTTACATTGCCAACAAGAGTGTGTAAGTGTTCCCTTTCTGCACCAACATCTGTTGTTTTTTGACTTTTTAAATAGCCATTCTGACTAGTGTAAGATGGTATCTCATTGTGGTTTTAATTTGCATTTCTCTGATGATTAGTGATGTTGAGCATTTTTCATATGTTTTTCATATATTTCATATGTATTGGCCACTTGTATGTCTTCTTTTGAAAAAATCTCCATTCATGTTATTTGCCCATTTTTAATGGGGTTGTTTTTTTCTTGTTGAGTTGTTTGAGTTCCTTATAGATTCTGGATAACCTATCCTTTCTTATATGGACAGCTGCTGCTCAACTCAAGTTGAATGTTGCCATATGGGATGACAGATTTTTTTTTTAATGAAAAGTCATATATTTATAGTTTTAGATGAAATGTTCTGGTTTTAGAACTTGGGATGTATTCAAAACTATAAAATTGTTTGATGGAGTAAAGACACCAGATATGTGGGGTGGGTTATGACACCTCCAGGGGCCAGAAAAGCTCAATGGACCAGGCCAAAGGAGTGGAAATGCAGTCAACATGGATTTCCTGGCCATTTTCAAAACTCATGGTCTCAGTGCCCAGCTGTGATACAAAGTTGTAACTCAGAAGAAACTGGTTGTGTTCAAGATGTGGGGAGAGAAGAATGAGAAAAAGGTAGAAGAGCCCTGGGGAAGGGAAAAATTAGGATGTCAGCCATGACCTCCATCGTAAATTGGACGACTCATTCATGTTCTCAGTTGGTACGATCTGCTGAGTGCCTCCAGGTATCAGCACCATGCTCGATGTTAGATATGTGGTGGTGGACAAGTTAGTCATCACTGATATCTTCACAGTGCAATGTCTGGGGGAGACTTAGATAATAATCAAATAATCACACAAATAAATGCAAACTGTCCAGTGCAGTGTGTCCTCCAAAGGAGAGGTGTGGGTTATGATAACATATAATTAGAGGATTTAGTCTGATCAGGGT
Organism: Cheirogaleus major; assembly: GCA_963574435.1. NCBI lineage: Eukaryota > Metazoa > Chordata > Mammalia > Primates > Cheirogaleidae > Cheirogaleus > Cheirogaleus major. Next base: position 13,267 of record CAUYPO010071602.1, on the reverse strand, counting down.
GGTTAAGAAAAGCTCCCCTAAGGGAGTAAGCCTGACCTATTATGGCAAAGAAGAACAGGAGGCATAGGTGGAGGGAACTGCCTTTCAGGCAGAAGGAACAGCCTTTGCAAAAACTCTGTGGCAGAAAGGAATACAAGGGACATAAGAACACACTTTCAGGGATAGTGTGGCTGGCACAGAAAGCATGAAGAAGGCTGCAGAAATGGGCAGGGAAGCAGGGCCTTGTAGGCAGCGTTAAGTAGTTGCGACTGATCCTAGACCCAGGCAAATATAATTGTGTGATTTTAAGAGAGGAGTAGATCACTGGATCTACATTTTTAAAAGATCATTCTGGCTGCAGGGGAGAGAATAGTTTGGTGAGAAGCAAAAAGCATAGGCAGGGAAACAAATTAAGACCCAATTGTGTTGGTCCGGGAAGATGATGGCAGTGTGGATTAGGGTGGGGATTGGAGTTACGGAGAGAAGAGAATGAATTTGAGAGTTAGGGCATATAAATGAGAAGAGTCAAAGGTGGATGTGATGGTTAATTTTGTGTGTCAAATTGGCCAGGCTATAGTACTCACTTAACTAGTCAAGCACTAACCTAGGTGTTGCTGTGAAGGTATTTGTAGATGTAGTTAACGTCTACAATCCTTTGGCTTTTATTAAAGGAAGTTACCCTTAATGGTGGTCCAATCAGTTGGAAACTTTAAGGGCAAAGACTAAGGTTTCTCAGAAAAGAGAATATTCTGCTTCAAACTGTAGCATAACTCCTGCCTGAGTTGCTAGCCTACCATCCTGCCCTGTGGCTTTCATCTGTGTCAGCCCCCACCATGGTATGAGCCCATTCCTGGTTCCATTGCCCTGGAGAACCCTGATGGGTACAGTGTGTATTAGAGGCTTGCCATGCCATCTTTAAGATACTCTTGTTCTTTCCATAAAAACCTAAGATCCAAATTTTATCAAATCCACCTCCACAAAGAAATGTGGCATGCCCAAGCATATACGTGTTTACAATGTGAATATGTCTTTAGAAGAAGCTCACGAATACAGTTGAAGGGAGCAGGGAAAACCCGATCCTTTTACACAAAAGTTGGAATGGCTACAAATCTTACCAACTATGAAAAAGTGTTCCTTTGACAAATAAGCCCTTTCATTCTAATGTTTTCTGGGTCATTAAAGAGAGGGGAAGTTGTTGGTAAAAGTCAAGGCACAACCACTGAAGCCTGAGATTGGCAGGTTTTCCCAGGTCCCTGGGAGGGGGAGTTCTTACAGCTGGTTCAAGGTTAAGGTCCTGGGTGAGAAAGGCTGAGGAAGCTCATACTTACCACCAAACAAATCAGCCCAGAAAGTCTAGAGGAAGAGCAATAAATCGGTGGCCTCCAGTTTCCATTACTGTGAGCCCTTTAACCCCTGAAGCCAAACGAAAAAGTAAATAAAGTCCCAGAATAGAACCGGCTTTAAAAATAAAAAAGGAAAAGATTTCCTTTCTTCTTCTGCTTTCCTTTACCCCATACCCGCTCCGTTCCGTGGTTCTGATCCAGACCTCCTCGGGAGAGAGGCAAGTTTGCTGTCTGCAGGAGCCGGCGATGTGGGAGAAGATGCTGTTATGGTGCAGAAGCTTATTCTTCGGTGCTCCCACTACGCATCCCTTTCAACACGCTCGCCTGGTGACTGTCTCGCTCAATCATTATATTCTGGTAATACAGCAGGTCGTTAAGGGAGGAGGTAGAGGGAAAAGAAAGGCAGGGGTCAGTTCAATGTGGAAGCCACTTCCCTCAGAGAATGTCAGGGAAGAGGGGAACAGAGAGCTTGGCCTGTGTTTGCTGGATTTTTTTCCCCCTTTTGGATCAATAAATAAACCAGACATCAGAGGCAGAAGGCCTCACCCAGAGTCTGAATCCCCTTAAGAACTACCAAATAAGTGGGAAAGCATGCTCAGTCCTTTGCAGGATATCAGGCAAGTCAATTAAACTCGGACTCTCAGTTTTTCTCTCCAACAAATAAAAAGAAAAGAAATTCTCATACATTGAGGCCACAGGAGACAATAGAATCATAATGTTGGAAGTGATTTCAGCTTAATTATCCAAAATCCAAGCTGATGGAGGAATCCTCTCTCCCTCACCTCTACCCATTGTTCATCCAGATCCACCTTTTAACATATTCATTGGTGCAGGGTGGAGGGAATGAATTTAACCCAGAGCTCATCCATTCTACTGTTGCACAGCCCTGGTTTTTGCAAACTTCTCTGCAGAACCAAAAGCTCACTCCTCTAAGCGCTACTGCCCAGGGAGGAAGTACTTTGGGTGGCACTTAGATCCAACATGGTTTATCACAAGAGGTGCCAATTTACTGGACATCCTCTGTTGTCAAAAGCCCCGCCTTCTAGTGCAACTCACCAGGAAACAGTCCATCGAGTATAACCATAGAGAGAGATGTATGTACATATATATGCTCTCTAAACACACACATAAAATATCTCAGGAGCAAAGTGAAAGTGTAACATCAGCTGGCAGAAATGGCCCAACTTAAACAGGGCATTAAGTGGTATTAACAGACTAGTTCTAGAAATGATCAGAAATTCCCAGCTGAATCAAAGATTGATATCAAAGACTCAGAGATACCTCAAGGCCAGCATCTCCAGAGAGAATCGGAGCTGATTGGAACTGAAGCTCTATCTCTTCCCTGTGCGTTTGAGTGAACACTTTAAATCTCCAAAGATTGAACTATAAAGAGAAATTAGTTTATTAATAATTCACAGACTTCAAGGAAAAAAAAATGTCAAAAGCATATGCTGAGGAACAAAGCTGATTTTATTTTTTCCTGTTTAGAATAGAGTAATGCGTGGAGAAGTTGAAGTGCCAGGCTCAGAAATTGAATTTAGTCTTTTTTTATTTTTCCCCCTTGTCTTCATGTTTTTAAAGAAATGTTTCCAATAAAATATATGTGAGCATTTAGTCTGATTTCCCTCTGCATACTTCAAGTTTTTCAAATCCTGTGGGGTTTGTGGAGAGTGTCAAAGGCAGAATACTTTATTCAAGACTTTAATAGTTTGAGATATTTTCATGGTGAAGTTATTAGCCAAGTAGACTTAATTGGAGTTTGTGAATTCAAGGCAACGTATTCGAGAGTGGGTGTGAAAGAAAGAAGGTTAATAAAAGTCTGGATTCAAATGATTCCACTGAATTAACTAAATGATCGAGTCACTCTCTGAAAGAAGACTTTTGTGAATATCGGGATAGGCATGCGTCAGTTCAGGGGTCTCCCGGACTGAGATGTCTTTGAGGGCAAGAATTCTGCCTTATTGCTTTTGGCATCGCAGGGCCCAATTGTGAGCCAGTTACTGAACTGCCTCAGTTTTCCCAGCAGGGATGAAAACAGACTGGATGGGAACAAGAAGAAGCACATCCTACCTCTTCCTGAACAGGTTGGTGTCTGTTCGTGGAGTCGTCTTCACTTCTCTCAGTAGAAGAGCCACGTGCCTATGGAGGGAGGCTCATGTGTTTACTTCACCCCACACCCCTACTTCCCCAACAGCCTTGCTCTTCCAACGATCCCATCCAGTGGATCATTTTCCGCAGCTCTGAGCATATCTCTCCTCTTAATAAAATCCTTAGTTCCAATACTCTTACACCTATAACTAATTCCTCAGCTCCTTTTAAAACTAAACCTATTTTTAAAAATTATCTTCTATTTCTGTCTGTAGTTCCTAACATCTCACTCTTTCTTGAACCCATTCTAATCAAGGTCCAGTCTCCACTACTCTGAAACAAATAATTTGTCATTATCTGAGATTATGTATTTGTGTTTTGATTTTATTATTATTATTATTATTATCATTTTGGAGGTAGAGTCTCCCTCTGTCATCCTGGCTAGAGTGCAGTTGTATCATCATAGCTCACTGCAACCTCCAACTCCTGGGCTAAAGCAATCTTCCTGCCTCACCCTCCCAAGTACCTGGGACTACCAGGGTGGGCTACCACGCCTGGCTAACTTTTAAAATATTTTTGTAGAGATGGGGTCTCGCTATGTTGCCCAGGCTGGTCTCAAACTCCTGGATCAAGTGATCCTTGCACCTCGACCTCCCAAAGTGCTGGGATTACAGGCGTGAGCCACTGCACCCAGCTCATTTTGATTTGTTAATTGTCCATCTCCCTTGCTAAAATATAACCTCCATGAAAAGGACTTAGTTTTGTTCATTACTGAACATTACTGTTTATTAATGTATCCCTAGCACAAGAATAACATATAATAGGTTCTCAAAAACCAGTGGTTATACAAGGGAAGGAGTAAAGAGAGGTCCTGCTCTTTTACAGGAAACCCATGTGTAAGACCAGCTGTAGCCCCTTTGATGGATAAACAGTATGTTAATCAATAACATGACTGCTGGGGAAACCATTCTTTGAACAGTCACTTTTTGAGAAATGACTACTGTAGAAATCCTTCTCTTTGGAAGTAGAAATTCAGGCTTAAAACCTCATCTTGGAGGATAGCATAGGCATGTAGCGGGCAGTAAATAAATGTTGAGTCGAGGTACTCACAGCATACGACAATTACCCGATATAACGCTGTAGAATTTTTTGCTAAGGAGTATAATTTGGCGCAAGGGTAATGTATCTTGGACTCTAGCCGAGTTGCTCCAAATGTACAGCAAATTGAAGGAACAGCCTCAGGCTTTGTACTTTAGGTGATGGCGAAGCAGCTGCCAGTTCTCAGCATGGAAGCACTTCTTAGGGCCATCAGATTAGTTGTTCTCTTTTGCGATAACAATTCCTTCCAATCCAATTTTAATTCTTTATCTTTTTGCTTTAGGTCAGGAATGGCAAATAAGATATTTCTTATATATAAAATCTGATTGAGCCAGTCATCAAATATTTAATTCAACCAATATTTATTGCATATCTGCAAATAAAAGGCACCATTCTAGATGCAGGGGATAAAACAGGGAATGAGACAAAAGTCCTGCCCTAATGGAGTTTATGTTCTAGTAGGTGGTGGTTGCTGAAACTGGGAGTGGCAGTGAAGACTCTTATCTATTAGTGATGTCTGCTGCGGTAGCACCAATGCTTGCCAGAGATTTGTCATTCTGATTTTAGATTTTGTTTATAATAGCCAGCTAGCTTTCTAAGTCAAGCTGTTGGTTTCTAGAAATGACTTAACCCCACTACAGGATTAGCCATACTCCAGGCTATATGTCTAAACTAACCATTAATTGGAGGGAACCTAAGGACACCTGGATCAGTAGCTTTTCTTCAAGTCTGCATTTACTTCTAAGCTCAGCTAGACATTTTGCTTGGTCTTATTAGCTGTTTTCTCACTTAATTCTTTTAGAGTAGGTCAAGGCCCTATACTCCAAAGCTTTCTGTCTTTTCACTTACCTCTCAGTTCCCATTTTTCTTTTCTCCCAGTTTGTACCAATGGCCCCTGTCATCAGACCTGTCCAGTGACAACAGCTCAGTACTGTGACTTCTCAGTCTCCCTCCTCTTTCTCGTGGGTCTGGTCTGGAGCCTGCACCATCCATGCTCTGACCTAGCCCCCTTCCAACTAAACTCTGATGCATACCCCATTGCTCAAGGCACCCCTGTTCCTCCTTCTTATGGGGGTTTCCAGATTTCACCATATTAAAACCATCAGCTGGAAAGAAAAGGCATGCCTAAGGAGGATTTGTTTCTGACAATCACCCGAAGCACTTTGTGACAAAGAAGCCTCAGTTATAAAGTCGTCCCAAAGCATAGGCCCCCGGGGGTAGTGCTACAGCAAGGCTCTAATTACTCTTTTTGAGTTATTGCAAGATTTTCAGCCCAGAGGCATTGACTATCAAAACTTCTCAGCTTAAAGAGGCTTCTTAACAGGGACAGCTTATTCAGGGACCTAAGGCCTCTGTTCTAGGACCCCTATCCCCAAATTATCCTCACAACCTGTCATTTGGTCTGCTATTCTATTGTTACAGAGTAAGTTCATTGGCTCTTGAAGGCGTTCCTGTTTATAAAATAGTCTCAGAAGACTTCAACACTTTAAGGCATTAATTTCACCTCAGTTCCCTCCCTACCTACGTTGTCTTGTGAAGCTACCTACTTCATCGCTTGAATTCCTTCTCTCATCTGGTCTTCTGTTTGTCTAGTCATTTTTAACTTATAATTTTGCAATGCCTGGTGCTGTATATTCAAGTATTATTACCAAAGTACAGATGGGAAAACCTAAGCTATAAATTCCACTCTTTAGCTCTTTGGTTATATTTAACTTAATCAAGGTTTTCAGAGTTTCATTCCAATATTGATATCACATTTCAAAACTAAAGAGAAGAACACAATAAGGGAAACAAAGGAATTTCTATATAATAGCAAAGATTTTGAAACAGAGCTACTGTTTCTCTCGTACCATTGATGAGCTGGAATTATACCTAGTAAGCTAGGTACAGATATTTTATATTTTTTAATGGGTTTGTTGGGATGTAACCCCACTGTAAGTAGAGGAGCACCTTCCATTCATGCTGGTCAAAGAGGTGATTTTAGATACTGCTCTTATCTGTCCCCGAGAGCAGACAGCCATCCCCTTCCTCCTCTCCTGCTGGCCAGCTGCCCCATCAGATCGCCCTGTCTCCTGCTCTGTTATCCTAAAGGTCAACATTTGCCTTCCAGCATATGGTAGAGATACTTTATACATAATATATGGTAACTCAAATGGTTGTTTCCAACATTTGCTTCAATGAAAAGGTAGAGAGATCTGCCAAAGCACCGTATTAGACTAAACCTTTATTTAGATGAGCACTGAGGATAGGCTTTAAGCAGCTTTTTTGTGTTGGTCTTTGGGTGAGTGAAAGACAAGACCTGACAGTTTCTACAGGGCTCCCAAGTTACCAAAACACTAAAGAGAGAAGATGAATTTATTAACACAAAGATGGGAAGGCTGTATGTCCCCTCCTTAAGCAGCTTCTAAAACAGTGGAACAATATGTATTTCTAAGAAGGCAATTAACCCTGGTATTTTTGATTGTTTAAGACAAAAAGAGAAAAAGGAAAAAAAGCACAGAAGTAAAAGAAGATAGGAAAACATGCAAAACGGGGATCTTTGCAGATGATGACAAGATCGTGAAGCCCTCCTCAGCTGCTAAAAGGTCAGGTATTTATGAATTTTTTATATATCAAAAATTGATACCAACATGACCTCATTAAAGAGCTAATATCAGTAGAAAAGGATAGGTTAGTGTCAAAAACAATGCCTGATTCCCAGTGCAAGGTACCTGGCTTAATCCACTGTTGTCAACCCCAACAAAACATGAGCACAGCCTGGGTACAGGCTGTCACTCTCAATTAACACAACAGGATTTGTCTGTGTTTAGTGTCAAGAAATTATGACACATCCTCAAAGAGACATTCATTAGACACCAGTGTCCCATTCACACCTGTTTCATATACAACCCAATCGAATCACTTATTAATGTCACCCACCCAGTTTGGGTCACATTTTCTACCTTTATTTTTTATTTTCACATAATGCCAGCACAGCCACCTTTGGATGCAAACCAGGGAAATGTCTACCTCCTTTCCCTAACCAAATGGCATAATAAACATTAACCAGAGTCAGAGAAAACATATCAGAAAGTGGTGTGCTCACTGGTTATCTAAAAACCTGATCCTAGCCAGGGACCAACACTGAAGGCCTCTCATGGACTCATGAACTTGGCTTTCTACATTGACCTTTGTTGACTCCCCAGAACTCTGCCTGCTGACAGGCTGTGTCAGCCAACAAGAGATTACTCAGAGGTAGGATAGGCCCCCAAAGACAAGATTGTCCCCAAGACAATTTTTTGTTCATCTCCCCTACAAATAAGCTCAGGCACAAAAGGTCCTGGAGTCGTGCATATAAAGGACCAAGCATTGAGATGAAGCTTGTCTTCTGACTAGCTCCTCTTTTTATTATTTATCCCTATAACAACCCAAGGTTGAATCAATTCCCAAAGTCCAGTGCAATTTTTAGAGTTTATAGGCATTCCATAGTTCCGAAGGAACAGAGTATAAAAATCTGGTAGAGTGAACCAAACTAATAAAATTGAGACTGCAAAATACCACCCCTTTCCCCAGTCCCTCATATACCAATTCTAGCAATTGGGAAGTTTCCAGGTTCATTAATACAAGTGCATTATCATTTTTTTTTTTTTTTTTTACTAGAGGTCAGTGTTAAAAGTCCCCTTGCTGCCGCAGACCTATGTTCAGAAATGTGAAAGATGGGGAGATTTGGCCGGGCTCATCCTATTTAATTTGCACTATGCCTGGATCTGTCAGATCCTAAAGAAAGATACAGCCCAGGAGATTTGGGAACTTCCTAATGTGAGTCAAGTTGGCAGCCTGCGCACTTGGCTTCCACTGATTAGAGCTTCAGTTTCTGACCCCCAGGAGGCCAAACCAGCAAGAGGGAAATGTGTATAGTAAATGTTGAGACCCACGTTCATAATGAAAGTGCCCCTCTTTCATCACACTGGTTCCTGTCTTCTGGCAAAGCCAATGCCCTCCCTATGGCATGGGATCGAAGAAAAATATAAAAAACCCACATCAACCCAAAACCCAACAATAGAAGAATTAATTCTCACAATGTGGCTTCCATAAGATTGAGTATTGGCAGCACCTGTGAATCATGTTTTTGGATAATATTTAACTACACAGGAAAATGCAAAGTTAGAAAGTGGGATGAAAAATTGTAGTTTATGCTATGGTCACCTAAAAGTGTGAAATGGATATATCTGTATGGTGAGATTACAGGTGATTTGAATTTCTGGGTTTTTTTCCTTTTGACATGAGATGGGACGATAATTATTGATGTGTGTGTGTGGCAGGGGAACTCCTTCCATTCATCCTTCCCTGCTCTCTGACAAAGAAGTTAAGCTCTTTGGGCAGATTCTCTCTAGAAAATGTACTCGGAGCCACAGTGGAAGGATTATCCTCCTATGGTGGGAGAAGTAGGGGGACTGGGGATGTTCTCTTGGGGAGGGAGAGAAGGGAAAAGAGGAGAGGAGAGGAGAGGAGAGGAGAGGAGAGGGGAGGGGAGGGGAAAGGAAGGGGAGGGGAGGGGAGGGGGAGGGGGGAGGAGGGAAGAGGAAGGAAAAACAGAGAAGGAAAGAGAACATCCCTGGAAGTTCTCTGGTCCTAGAGAAGAAATGAAGAGAACAAGAGATTTAAGTAAGAGTTCTCATGTTGTAAGTTCTTCAACATCTTTCTATCTTTGACAGAAATGTGGGTGATGATGGTTCCTTCTGGCTGGACCACGCTTGCTTTTGAAAATATGACCCTACTCTGTGGGAGGGGATATCACAAGTTCGTAAGAATTATGTGTGTTTTCTAAACTTTCCACATTGAATAAATTTGACTCTTATACTTAGTAAAACAAACAAATATATAGATAAATGCATAAATAAAAACCAGCTCCTTTCAGCAATTGTTATTATTATCATTTAGCTAATGAACAATAGCTGCTCTCCTTGGCTATGCCAAGTTACCACCATGTCTTTATCTTGAAGCCATAAGGCAAAAGTAACAGTTATCTTTTGAACGGATTAATTAATTCAGCACATATTTATTGAGCAGCCTGTGTGTGCCAGGCACAGTGGAGCATACTTGTGGTACATTTCCTGTTGAATGAACCAGCCATAGCCCCCCTACCCTTAAGACAGGCCAGAATGGAAGAAAGAAGCTAGAAGAAGGTTTCCAGGACCATCACCCTTGATAATGCAAAGGCCTAGCCATCCTTTGAATGTTCCTTGTAAGGTAAAAGACCAGGTCAAGGTATAATGTCCATTCTTCATTGAACATCATTATGAATCAATTTTAGTCTGGAGCCAGTGGCAGTTAAAAAAAGAAATCAAAAGTTCAAGACGGTTCCCTTAAGAAGGATAAAGTTCTTGTTATTCATCAAAATGCAATGGCAGAAAGGGAAGGCTGTGTGAGGTGAACTGGGGGTGGGATGGGGAAAGAACCCCACTCTTCCAGGCTATGGAATTTGGAGGCTATTAAAATAGAATCACCCTTTCTTTCAATGCATTTGTTATAGAGGAGTAGTTGCCTAGAGTTTATCAGTAACAGCTCAGCATATGCAGAAAATCAATCCCAAACAAAGTTCAAAGAAATCCTTTCAAAGCTGCGTGTGAGGTGACAAATGGTTGCTAATGAGGGATGGAGGCCCTCTCCTCACTTGACTGACAGGGGAAAGGATAGCTGACTCGGGAAGGACCACCTGCTCACTCCTGGCCCAATTAAGACCTCCAACTGTTTGCAGTAACATGAGATTCACATTAATTGATTCCCCTTCTTAATCTGCCCCAGAAAAATCCAACGTGAGATGGAAACTCTGAGGAATGATCATAAAATAAACTGACATGGATTGTTTCAACATTTCCATAGCCTTAAGCTGCCAGTGACTCCTCCTCCTTTCTTCTCAACCAGGGTGCTCCTTAGTTGCCTTTGAACTGTGCCTGCTATCAACTACCTACCCACCTTTTAAAGAGAGAGGCCAGACCTCTCTATCCTTACTGATACAGGTCAGCCAGAGCCCTGGGTCAAGGCTCTAAACTCCTGCAGAGCAGCCAAAGTTCTTCCCCTACAAGTACAAGCATGGCCATGAACCTGGCTGTGAATTTCTCAGACATTCTTCCACCAGATTTGAGCTGATGGAAACATCTCCTTGTGTTTTGTGTTTACAAAACTCAGTATTTCAGGATGGAATTTGTTATTTTCTACATCATATTTAAAGGTAAAATTGGTGGGCACAACGCACACTATCAGGATGATGGGCACACTTAGAACTTTGACTCAAACTGTGCAAAAGCAAATTATGTAACCAAAATATGTATACCCCGGTAATAGTCTGAAATACAAAAATGAAAAATAAATAAATAAAGGTAAAATTGCCTTTGCATTTCCATATTTTTCTTCTTTATGATGGACTTCCTCTATTGTTGGAAAGGACTGCTTACATGTCCACTGAAAGACATGCATAAGAATAATCATGACCACTTCATGATAGCCCCAAACTGTAAACAACCCAGATGTCCATCAACAGTAGAATGTATAAATAAATCGTGGCACCTTCACACAAGGCATGCTGCACAGCAATGGAGAAACAATGAGCTTTGGTACTTGCATCCAGACAGGAGAGTGATTACCTGGGGAAAACTGCCTGAGAGGAGACGGAAGGAAACTCTGCTAAGGTGCTAGGGATTTTCTACATCCAGATCTAGACCTGGTTATGCAAGAGAAAACCGGTGTGAGAATTCATTGAGTTGTATCTAAGATGTGTGCACTTTACTGGATGTAAGTTGCACCTTAAAAAAACATAACAATCAAACAAATTTTGCTGTTTCAGTTTCCTGGGGCCTGGGTGGAGATGGGGGAATTCACTAAAACAAACAGTCCTATTTAAGGACCATGAACTTGCTTTGACTGGCAAATGTACTGGAGTCCAACTGCTGTTAGTACAATAGTAGTAGTGATGACAACAATAACAAACTGGGTGTTTTAATCGTCTTCCTAGTACAGGAGTGATGCAGAACATAGTGTAAATGATTATTCATTTTTATTCTATTTTACTTATATATGAGGACAGTTTCATTAAGACTAAAGGACTTGCTATAGGCTTAATAATGACACCCCCCCCCAAAATATATCTACACGCTAATCTCTAGAACCTATGAATGTTACTTTATATTGCAAAAAGGACATTGCAGTGTGATTAAATTAATGATCCTGTGATGGGGAGATTATCCCCATCCTTAAGGACAAGGATCCTTATGGGATGGAGGCAGAGGAAGATAAAATTATAATAGAGGAGAAAGCGATGTGACCACAGAAGCAGAGATTGGGAGGATGTGGCCCCGAACCCAGCAATGCCAGCAGCTTCTAGAAGTGGAAGACGCAAAACACAAACTCTCTTCTGGAGCCTCCAGAAGGAACCAGCCCTGTTGACATCTTGATTTTAGCCTCCTGAGACTCATCTTGGGCTTCTACCTAGAATTGTTAAGAACAACGTGTGATTTTTAAAGCCACTGTGTTTGTGGTGATTTGTCACAGCAGCGATAAGAAACTAACACAGGGCTCAAGATTGCCCAGCTGGTGTCACAGCCTGGCCTGAGATCCCCTAACTTCAAATTCAGTTTTCTTCCGCCTTGTTTACTGCACCAGGCAGGTGACTCAGGGCGAGCCAGAGTCCAATAGCCCAGACTCATCATGACAGGACACGGGACCAGCGTGGGCACGGGGTACAGCAGATTCCACCCAAGTCTTCTCAGGCTTCCTCTGGGCCCAATCAGGACGTGCTTGGTAAGACTCGGTAAAATGTTCTTGCTTCTGAAACCCAGCTTTCAGGACGAGAAAGAAGTTGCCAAAATAGCTGCCAAAGTGCTAGAGTGAATGTCTTTCCTAGATGGCTCTAGAAACCTCCTGGGCAGGAAAGCCACATATTTTTAGTGAATTATGTGTATGGCCTACAATTTAAACCCCAAAGTAAATTTTCCAACTGTGGCTTGAGTTGTCTGGTTTGGCCACCTATGGAGATTCAGTTTTCTGGTGGATTGTGGAATCTCTCGGCCACTTTATGGTGATTTGAATATTTTATTCATTGATTCACTCACTCATTCAAAACTTCCTGAGCTGTTATACTGTGCCAGGTCCACAGGAACCGGAAGTGGAGGTGAATTGGAAAAACAGAGTTCCTGCCCTCAGGAGCTGCTATTGACAATCAGCTGAGATGTTTCTAGAGACTGTGGCTGAGTAGTACTAAATGAAGGACTAGCTCTTTGGGGGCCCACGATTCACTACAACATTGACTAATACCACAAAGCCAGTGCATCGAGGGTAGCAACCTGGTCTTACGTGCTGTTTGTTAATTGGAAATTGCTGCAGGCTAAGTGCTGGATAATATGTGAGAAATGGGGAGGGAAGGAAGAGAGGGAGAGAATAAGGAGGGAGGGAAAAATGGAAGGAAGGGCGGGAAGTAGGAAGGGGGAAAGGAATGAGGGAAGGAAGGAAGGAGAGAAAGGAGGGAAGGAAGGGAGGGAGGGAGGGAGGAAAGGAGGGAGACAGAAAGGAAGGAGGGACAAAATTGTAAGCAGACCACCTCCAACAATGCTCCTGCCTCGCTGGCCTCTATTTCCCCCTGTTCTCCTGCCAATCCCCGACCTCCTTGTGTTAGAGCCGGATCTCCCGTAGTCCCACCGGACAGAGAGACAGAGTCACCGAGGATGTAATCACACAAGAGGAGCTTTATTATCTGGCTAGCCAGGGTCCAAGCCCAAGAGCACCAG
>CAUYPO010071596.1:0-10898 GCA_963574435.1 Cheirogaleus major | reverse complement strand
TTTTAACATTCAGTTTAATTTTCTAGTTCTTTTTAAAAAAATAATTGTTTATGTATTTGAGAATATATTGTATAATTTTGTATCTGATTTTTTAATTTAACATTGCATCACAAATATTTTCCCATGTCATTAAAATTCAATGGCTTCTCTATATTCTCTCTCTCTTTTTTTTTTTGAGACAGAGTCTCACTTTGTTGCCCAGGCTAGAGTGCAGTGGTGTCAGCCTAGCTCACAGCAACCTCAAACTCCTGGGCTCAAGCAATCCTCCTGCCTCAGCCTCCCGAGTAGCTGGGACTACAGGCGTGCACCACCATGCCCGGCTAATATTTATATATCAGATATCATTTTTATTTTATGTTTTCTCATTTTTTTTTTTTTTTTTGATTTTATATATATATATATTTATATTTTTTTTTTTTTTTTTTTGAGACAGAGTCTCACTCTGTTCCCCAGGTTAGAGTGAGTGCTGTGGCATCAGCCTAGCTCACAGAAACCTCAAGCTCCTGGGCTCAAGCAATCCTACTGCCTCAGCCTCCTGAGTAGCTGGGACTACAGGCATGCGCCACCATGCCTGGCTAATTTTTATATATATATATATATTTTTTAGTTGGCCAATTAATTTCTTTCTATTTTTAGTAGAGACAGGTCTTGCTCTTGCTCAGGCTTGTCTCAAACTCCTGACCTTGAGCGATCCTCCTGCCTCAGCCTCCCAGAGTTGCTAGGATTACAGGCGTGAGCCACCACGCCCGGCCTCCACCTATCATTTTTAATGGCAGTGTGGCATTCTATTGAATGGATATAACGTAATTTATGTACACACTTTCCTTTTTTGGGATATTTAGGCTGTTTCTAATATTTTGCTACAACAATTTTATAATAAATATCCTTATAAATCTAAAAAAAATTCAACTCTAATCAATTCCTAAAATACTTTAGTATCTCACCATAGCCCTTGGATTTACATATAAATGTCACAGCCTGGCCCTCAAAGTCTTTCCTGTTGTGGCTGGCACCACCCCACTTCTTTAGCCCATTTCTCAATGAACTCTTGTCTCATAATCTGAACTCTGACCAAATTTTTTGCTCTTCTCCAAACCTCACATTCATTTGTTCAGTTCCCTGAATTGCCCTACTCTTCTACTCCGTCTCCAGTTTTGTGAAATCTTCCCCACCATTTCTTCCTCCTTGAAACCTTTCCTGGTCCCTTCCCTTTCCACCTCCCCTGTTTTCAAATTAAAGCTGACCACTTTTCCTAGCTGGGTTAAGTGGAGACAGCTGGGATGCATTGGAAGCGATTTGAGATGTGGTTTTCTCCAATCCCCTTATGTTGCAGTTGAGGAAACTGAGGCTCATATAAGTTGAGACAGCTTGCCTGAGATCCCCCAGATCTTCTAACACTGCAGTTCTCACTCCCATATTCCTCTGATACCTTGGGTCCTTTCCAGTTTTATAATTACCTCTAAAGTGTAAGTGGCTAGTGATGCTAACCGAAAGATTTAAGAATGCAGGAGACTAAAGAGATTTTAAAACAAAATGAAAGAAGCAGAATTCTTTTCCTGCTCATATGCAGGTTCCTGATATGGTTTGTTCAGTCATTTCTGTTTAGAGTGAAATTTCTAAATCTTTTTTGCTTTGGGCATATATCCTGAACATGCCTGAGGCAAGCATTCACCAGAGGTGTCATCAGGAATGATCTGGAGTTACCAGTAAGCTAAGACCCTTCTCCTTTCCCCATGCTTATCTGCCCACTGGAGGCTGTGAGAGCTAGGTCCCCACAGCCCCAGGGCCAGGCAGCCACTCCTGCAGCTGAGGTGAGCTGAAGTGAATCCCCTCCTCACACTTTTCCCCACAAGGACTGTAGGTCATTAAAACAGATTCCTTTAAGAATCATTAAGAACAGAGTGAGATCACCGCAGCAGCCAACCCATGGAGGCGTTCCAAATGAAAGAGCACTTTCTAAGCTTTTCGCTGCAGCACTAGGTGGAAAAGTCAAAGTTCTGGAGGGCAGGCCCTTTACCAGGTCCTCCCCCGTGTGCAGTGAAAGATGTCAGAAAACCCATCCTAGCTGTTGCCCCACAACCAGTCTCATGTTTATTACCTTTTTGATCCCCCTCCCTGCCCTTGAGAGTTAGGACTCAGGACTCAGTATATTCTGCGTTGTTCTTGCTAATAAATGTTTGTGGGAGAGAAGAACCTGCCTCTGTGTCTCTGTGTGACTGACCAGGCTCTGACCGCTGCTCACACAGCGGTTCTCATAGCCACATGGTGAGGGCAGTGCCTGAGTTCACTGTCAGGGCCCGCCTTCCTGGGATGCTGCTCCTGCATTGCTGTCCTCTTTGTCTCAAGCTAACAGTTTGAGGGATTTAATCAATGGACCTGCTTCCTGCCCCTAGAGGAAAAGGAAAGCTAATCCCCAGACCTCTGGCACAGAAACAAGGTCCTGACAAAGGAGTAGAGGGAGGTTTACCTGTGGCCACCAGCTATAAAATTTTGAATTGTAGGGTTGGAAGGACCATTAGGAGATCATGCAGCTTTCTGTCCTACCTACAGAGAGGACCCCAACAAAAATATGCCGCACAGATGAGCTGCTCCTGTGCGCTAAGCCAGTGGTTCTCAAACTGTGGCCCCTGGACCAACAACTTTGGTGTCACATAGAAACTTGTTAGAAATGTGCATTCTCAAGTACCACCCCAGCCCTACTGAATCAGAAACTCAGAAGGTGAGCCCAGCCATCTGAAGAAGCTGTCTAGGGTATTCTGATACATTCAGTAGTTTGGGAACTACTGCCCTAAGCAAACCTCTGGCAGGGTCCAGGAGTGACAGTTTCTAAGTTTGGGTGGCAAGAAACCAACTCTGAGCTCCTACTGCCATCACTGAGCTTCAATAAGTGCATGGGGCATTATGGCCACCTCGGTCCTCCTTTTGGTCTCAGCTCTGTGTTGAACCAGAGTACTTGTGTTGCTGGCTCTCTTGATCACATGACAGACAGTGAAGTTAATATTCCCCATACCACGAGATGCTAGATAATGTCTCTGAGCACATCTCCTACATGTGGTTCCCTGTAAACTCAGCCTAGGTTCCTTCAGCAGTGACTGACTTCAGCACCTTTATCCACCTGCACACACACATCACCTTATAGTGCAGGGTAGCTCATGTCCCTTGAGGCTTCTGACCTGGGTCACTTGGAACTTGTGCCCTTCCTCTTGATTCCACTTTCAATGCCACTTAAAATATCCTGCGATATGTCTTTCAGAAAGCAGGAAGAATTAAAGATTCTCCTAGCTACATCTTGAGGCTCACATGCAATCAGGGGCTCGTATTTGCATAATAGCAGAGTTGTATTTCCTTTCATTCAGAAGTGGAACATGAGACGGCAACAGTTTTAACAGTCCCTATTCTAGCGCTTCCGCACTCCCTGTGTATGGGGTCTCTTAAGCACCATTCATATCTCAATATCTCGTAGTCCTCACCCACGCTCATGGTGATTGTGCAGAATTCTGAGAATAAGCAGCATCTAGATTTCTGGTAGATGTGACCATTGTCACACCTTTTTCTGTACAGATTGATTTCATTTGGGTTTCATTTCAGAATGAAACCATTTGTACAATACTTTTAAGAGCCAGTTCTCCTTATAGCTTTGAGCCCAAAATGAATGTCCAGATGTGTCTCTTCAGATTGCTTTCTCTGTAGGCCTGCCAAAGCAAAAGAGCCCAGAATTCATTGGCATAGGAGAGAGGTTATTTAATATTTATGAAGGAGGCCAGATGTTCAGGACATTTCATATCACATAGAGTTAGACACAGTCCCTATCCCTGATAAACTCACTCAGACAAATTATGAGCACCAGGCCAAAAAAAACAACAAATAGGCCATTCACTTCTCTATTATATGACCTAGCCACATGTGCTTTTTATTTAAAAGCTTCCAGTTGGAGGCAGGCCCCAATCACACCAGCTCCTCTGTAGCCCCAGCTAACCCAAGGGGCTAGAGAGGAAGATTGGTAGGTTATGGAGGTGATGTGGGTCAACCTGACTATATAATTCTTTTCCTTCAGGGGACAGCTCCACCAGCAGTGCTGTGAAAAGTGGACCCTGGTTAATGATGAGACCCAAGCCAAGATGGCCCGGATGGCTGCGGCAGCTGCCTGGGGTTTAGGTAAGGCTTTCCCGGTCGAGGTGGGAAGAAGGGAAGCTGGGGGCGGCTCGCATCCAAGGAGCAAGGCACTATGGCTACAGGTAGACATGTCAGATCTATAGCAGTGTAAAAATGGACTGTATCCACCTACTTCTACGTCCTCCGTCTGTCCTTTTACCTAATGATTTATCTATAAATTGTTATAGATGGGTGAAAATGGGTCTTCATGAGAAGGCCAAGGAAGACAGTGCGCAAGCATGGAAATTGAGCTGTAGTGGGTGAGAAAAACACACTCAGCACACTCACACATAACGCTTCTAACACTAGATGCATGGAGGTTTCCAGCACACACCAAGCAGTTCTCCAGCGAATACCAACTGGGTGTCCAACAATTCAATTCAATTCGATTCTGACACTGTCTACCTGGAAGTAGCATTGGATCCCACATGTTAAGGGCTCATCCCCAGTTAAGATGCCAGTCACCAAGTCCCAGTCCTTGTGCTTCTGACCGACCGGCTATAAATCAGGGTTCTTTTTGAAATAGGATATATAATGAAAAAATGAGGGGAAAAAGGGTTCCCATAACCCCCCTCAGGTTTGATAATTTGCTAGGATGGCTCACAGAACTCAGGGAAACACTTCACTTATGTCTACTGGTTTATTATAAAGGGTACCTATGAACAGGTACATAGGGCAAGGTCTAAAGGGTCAGGAATACAGGAATTGGAGTTTGCCACCACCCTTCCAGCACCTTCAGCAACTTGGAAACTCATTATTCAAGCTTTTATAGCCCTTATTCTTTAGCCTGCCTACATTTCCTGGAGGTCAGTGGGTAGGGTTGAAAGTTCCAACCCTGTAATCATTTGGTCTTTCTGGTGACCAGTCCCATCCTGAGTCCTCACCTCATTAGCATAATCAAATGAGCTCATTATGAATAACAAAGACTCCTAGCATGCAGGGGTTTAGATAGCTCTGTGGCAGGTACCAGGGACAAAGACCAAATACATTCTCAGGTGAGAAGCAATTTGGCAAAAAAAAAAACAAAACCAAATATATTTCTTATTATACCTAGTGGGATTTGTCTTAGACAAGTTACTGATTTCTTTTTCTCTCTTATGAATGCAATCTAGAGGTAGAAATTCCCAGGCTGCTATTTTGGCTCCATTGTCATTAGCCTTTTTCCATATTTCTGTTTTGCATACGTAGCATATGGTCTCCATTTTGAAGTCCACCTCATGATCCAAGGTGATTGCTGGAGCTCCCCCCATCATGTCTTTATCCCAAGCAGGAGTAAAGGGAGAAGACAGTTGTCTATCTCCTTTTTATTTCTTAACTTTGTTATAGAACTTTCCCAACATATATAAAAGTGTGAGAATAGTATAATGAACCCCCATCTGCCATTCACCTTCTCCGATAATTATAAACATTTTGACCATTTGACCATTTTATTGTCTCTTCTCCTTGCTGTCCAACGTTTGCCCACCTCGCCCCTACTCCCAGAATATTTTAAAAGAGAGATTTCCTTTTAACCTTACTGACGTGTATGGATTTCTGACACTGGGCGCCAGCCAGGAACATGAGCAGCATCTGTTCCAGAGATGTTCTTCATAAAAGGGGAAAGGATACATTGGATGTCCCAGGTGAAGAGCTTCACATATGGAGTACAGAGGAACATTATGTAACATTCCACCTCCATTCTATCCTTCTGTCCCTCTTGAGTCACAGAGCTTATATCCTTTCCTTTCATGAGCTCTGGGCTAGAACTGGAACATTTTTCAAAAACAAATTGCTTCCTGAGGAGTCATCACTTGCTATTTGCTTGTGCCCAGAGGCATAGAGAATGGATGAGCTGATAGTCTAGAGTGAAAGGCAGGAAAATGCCTTGTAAAATTGGCAGCCCTACAATTTGCAACTAATGAAACTGATATCTTTTCTGCAGGTGGTCTTGGAAAGCCTGTCATTTGATACATGCTCTCCCCACCAGGGAAAGTGAATACCTCCTCCCAGATGCAGCCATTTCCCCAGTCTAACATGACTCTAACACAGAGACCACTGTGCTGTGACCTAGCCCATCTTTCTGTTATAACAGCGCCTCTTGAAATATTTATCTCCTCCCTTCTGAGGCAAAGATATTGCCGGAGTGAAATGGGCAATCTATTTGTCTAATTCTGTCCCCTTATCTGTATAATGGCCATTCTCAATTGTTTAGAGGAAAATGTAATTTCCCAATGTACCACTGAACTGTGAGATGCTTCACTAGTAGGGCAGAAAGCGATTTCATCTCACCTAGAGCAACTAGAGAGAGTTCTCCAGGATAATGAGGCGCTGCATTAAATCCACTTGCAGTGCCGCCTTTGCACTCACGCACCTGCCCTCATCTTTCTTCATGCTCCCTGGGGCGGCAGTGGAGTCTTGTGTTTGGAAGACATATGTGGCTTTGTTTTGTTAAATCAATCCCCACGGTGTATAGAGGGTCTGGGCAGGATTTTGGTGCATCCAGCTCAAGTCCATTTGTCTTGTTTGTACTGCAAGCTAAGTAGTGAAAGTAACAATGCAAGGCCTATTTGAGATGAGCCAGCCGACCACCCTGATGCTTTCTGTCTGTCTGTGTGCCTAGGTCAGTGGGACAGCATGGAAGAGTACACCTGTATGATCCCTCGGGACACCCACGATGGGGCATTTTATAGAGCCGTGCTGGCGCTACATCAGGACCTCTTCTCCTTGGCACAACAGGTAAAAACCTTCCAGCAAAGAAAAGGTTATGTACTCCTAATAAGCACATGGTGCTCGTGTAAATAGGCTCTTGTACTCCAGCTCTGGTGTTTATTTGGCTCTGTGAGCTCTGCCAACACATCAGCTGGGGCTACTTTTTGTACTTGGGGGACAAATATGTTCTGGAAGTTACCATTTCAGTTGCTTTTGGAGTTAGCTTTTTGGATCATCATTGCATCCTTTTTATCACCTTGCCTTAGCCTTCCTTGTATTAAAGAGAAGCTATGAGTTTCCCCAAAGGGGAGGATTCAGAGAGCCAGCAATCCCTACTGTGCAGCAGAAATCAGGCACAAGCGTCTTCTGGCCATGCAGGCGTGTCACGTGTTGATTACTTTCCAAGGAAGCTAGTGCTTATTTGCAAATACTGTGCTAACTTGCAGAATGAAATAATGAGGTAATCACATCCACCTTGTGAAGCACCAGACTGTCTTAGATAAAGTGTCCAGGTAAATGATCTGAGCATTTAATGGATGGGGACACACTAATTAACCTTAAACATTCAAAAGAGGAGAAGCTTTGCATGAGGGGTTTTTAATTGATGGCACAGAAAAGACTCAAACCATAGTCCTGCAGCCCCGGCTCTGCTTTACATGATGAGAACTGAGATCAAGGCCATCCACAAGAGCTCATGTTCACAAGGAGAGGATTGGTCATCTCTGCCAATTTCAGAGGCGCTCCTTTATGAGGAAGGGGGTACTTGGAAGCCAGAGCTGACCACCTGGACCCATTCAAGTGTACGTAGAATCTATTGTCACAAACATGCCCAGCAAGGAAAAGTTAAAAGAAAGTAGATCCCCAAGGATGTCCTCTTGAGATGCTGTTTTACAGTCTACATTCCCTCTCTCTTGCCACCCGAGATTGTGGGTGTTACTTAGGTAGATTTTTTAAAGTTTTGGATGCCATACATTTCCATCTTGGATGAGAAACTGTATAATACAATTTCCCATTCGGATCTGGGAAAAGGTTTCTTCCCTTCTTCAGTGAGTTTCTCTCTTCATCACTAGGATTTAAGTGAGGCAGATAACCTTTATAGCTAGTTGGGAAGCCCTAGAATAGCCTTCAGCTCCCAGGTCCAGAGCACAGCCCCACGGCTTCTTTGTTTCTCTTCTAGTGCATCGACAAGGCCAGGGACCTGCTGGATGCTGAGCTAACTGCGATGGCAGGAGAGAGCTATAGTCGGGCATATGGGGTGAGTGTTGAGTGTTCTGCACATTGTCATTTTTGAGGCTTATTTCAGTTCTTTTTCAAGAGTGGGCTAGTGAGAACTCACAGGTTACCTGGAACATGCCTGTTTTCTCTGATCAGCAGATACCCTGACACCAGAAGGAATGATTTAAATTAATTCTGTGTTCGTGCAGTAATTAGGTTGGAATGTGATTTGTTTCCATCAGGCCATGGTTTCTTGCCACATGCTGTCCGAGCTGGAGGAGGTTATCCAGTACAAACTTGTCCCTGAGCGACGAGAGATCATCCGCCAGATCTGGTGGGAGAGACTGCAGGTGAGCTTGGGAATGCCCTCATTCACCCAGCTAACGCCCACCCCTCAGGACCTGGGCCAGCACTTGTTCCGCCACCCCCCGCCCTTACCCAGCATGCTTTTCCTGCCTCCTTCACCAGTGTGGCGCTCACCTCACATGCAAAGCAGAACACACAAAGGCTCTTCACTTAAGCCTTAGCTGTGAGAGAATGACCAATTTTCCAGCCTCTTCTTACTCTTCTCTAGGAATAAAAGAATATGCCTTTAATAAGTGATACTTATGGCAGTCAGTTGGGAATAATAACCTCAAAATCAGTAGCTCTCAACATTAGCAGCACAATAGAATCACTGAGGGAGCTTTTTAAAATCCTGGTGCCCAGGCCATTCCCCAGACCAATTAAATCAAAATTTCTGGGGATAGACCCAGGATCAGTATCTTTTTCAGGCTCTCCAGATGATTCCAGAAGCCAAAGCTAAAAGCCACTGCTCTCACCACACTTACTAGCCACCTGCATCCAGCTTTTTAGATGGGGTTGCCTGATGTTTTCGTTCACCAGCTCCTGCTGTTTATAGTTCCTTAGGTCAGAGTCATCCTGTCGCCTCTATTTAAGACTTTTTTCCACTGCATTTTCCCCCTGTAGAGAAACTTTTTCCAAGTCCTCCATCAGTATTTTCATTGTCACATTCTGATCATTTTAGTATGAGTAGCTGTCATTTCCAGACCTGGGAGTCAGTAGTCCTAAGTGTTCTTGGAAAGGGTGACCAGTGCTTTCATTCCTTGAGTAGGTAGGATGGGAAGTTCATCAGCAAAAAAAGAGAGAAAGGCTTTACCACTCCAGAAACCATTTGTCTCCCTGCTTGTCATGATTGACCCCCTCAATTAGAAGCCATTTCCTCTTGGCCAGTCTACACCTAATTCCAAATTCTTGCTCTAGACCAATGGAGGTATATGCTTCCAGGCTTTTCAGTAGGCTGTGACAAAACCTTTTGACTCCAGGCTGCATTCCTGCCTAGGAAGCTCAGGACACATTCCCCTGGACAGGAAAGAGCAGTGGGCAAAGGAACATCTATGAGTAGAGTGGTTTATGGCTCGTAAATGAGCACATACAGTTCTTTTGCATCTTTTATTAGTAATTATGAAATGCCCAGTGAATGTTTTGATGGAAAACTATCTCCTGGGCACCAGAAAGAATTCCACAAAGCGTTTCCCACTTGACTTGTACACACCCGATTTTTGAAGTGCCTCTAATGGGGTGAAGAGTTTCCACATCAGAGATGTGATGAATCTTCTGAGATTCTAACAAGTAGGACTTGATCCAAATACAGACTTGGAAGAGGGAATGCATTGAATGAGTCCTGGGGAATGCACTGAATAAGGCCTGGGGGGTGCACGTCTGACTTTACTGGGTCCAGGACACTGTCATCACCTTGACCCATCGTGACTTCCCTATCCTGAGGCAGCAATATGTTTTTCGGCTTATAGGAGGCCAAATTATTTCAGCATCTGGGAGAAACTAGCCATTGGTGAGAAGTAACCAAAACAATCACTCAATGTGCATTTTTATGTTTTTCTAACTTTCCAAATCATTGTTCTCACACTTCACGGGATGGAAAAATATGATCCAAAGCTGAAAATAAAGCATTACTTCTGTGGTGGAAATTTGGCTCTCGTAGATGGCTTGCTGTCAAGTGAACCGCCTAGGCTAGAAAACTGCCATTCTGTGGTCAAGTCATATAAATTACAATCCCAGCCAGTATCTCCCACAGAGCAGTTTGAGAGGTCAGCCTTACCTGCACCGGCTCTCTGCTTGCCTTGGGTTCTCCAGTCAGGTCAGACTGCATCCTGTCACGGCTAACAGCCTGAGAGCATTATTGCTAGACCTGTAAGCTTATCTCCATGGAAGATAGTTGCATGGGTTCATGGAATTCACTCATGCAGTAATAGATCTCAGGAACCCATCTCTCCCCGCTGCGTCCCTGAGTCTTCTTACCAATGACAGTGAAAAGAGTTCACTTTACTCTTAGCAGTCATTCGATATAAAATTAGTTTGGCTCCTTTGATAACAATTAATTTGTTCTTTTTTTAATTTCAAAGAATTTTAAGTGTAAATTAATGAGGCACTTCTCCTTCTATATATGTAGTTTTTGAACTACAGCAAATAGAAATGAAAGAACCTAAGATGGCCAATAAAGAGGATATCCCAAAGTCATAGTGCAGGTTTAGGCTTTAATAACTTCAGAAATATAAATCCTACCAAGTTACAAACAACATCATTTGAAAATGTAATTATTTAAACTTCTACTTAATTCATTTTTTGAATTTTGAATGATATTTTTTGGAGAAATAGAGGATAAGGTCTCACTCTCTCAGCCTGGCTAGAGTACAGTGGCATGATCGTAGCTCACTGCAACCTCAAACTCCTGGGCTCAAAATATCCTCCTGCCTCAGCCTCCAGAGTAGCTAGGACTACAGGTGTGTACCACCATGGCCAGCTAATTTTTTTAGTTTTTGTAT
>CAUYPO010071595.1:0-24670 GCA_963574435.1 Cheirogaleus major | reverse complement strand
AACATAGACATATATGTTTTCATGACGTTATTTTACATGTTCACAATTTTATTTTGATAAATGAAAAATTAGAAAAGTCCTATCACGGCTGTCGGCTACAGTCGCTGTGCGCGGTCATCGGTGGCCGTCGACTGTAGTCAGCGCTGGTCCCGAAGTGGTTAGAACAGGGGTGCCAGCTTGGTGACTTCCAAAAACTGCCAACGCCAGATCTGAGGTCTTATGTATTTCTTCCTGTTGTTTAAGTCCCACATATGTGTGATACAGAGAGAAACCAAATAAATAGTAGTTTAACCTTATAACATGTGATTGGTATTTACTTTTAAACCAACCAAAAGAAGCCAGAACTTTCTCCCTTCATTAGCCAATATAAAACAGTTAGACTTTCTAGAGGATTACGTAGGACAGTAAAATAAATACTTTTGTACTGATGGCTTTTAAAATTCATAAATGGATGCTTTAATAAAAGATCTTGTGCTTTTATTCATAATAGAAGAAATAAAACTAGGTTAGCATCTGAGAGTTTTGGTTGCCTTTTAAGGAATCATATCCAAACACTGAGAAACATACTGGGATTAGTAGTAAGAAGCTGCAAAACTATAAATAACCCATTAATTTACACAACCACCAAAATACAATCTCTTTGTATACTTTGTAGAATATACTTTGTACAAGTATACTTCGAAGAATTTTAAAAAATGTTTCAAGTGGATAAAAGAGCAGTTATAAAATTAAGACTTTCATTGGAAGTGGAAAAAAATACCCTCTTTTCTTTCCATCACTAACAGAAGAGTAAAAGGAATTCCAACAGTTAATTCAACAAAGACTTATTAGGTGCCTACTATGTACTAGGCACATAGGGTTGGATATAAAGTAGCCCTTGCTGCCATGGGCACACATTCTGGCGGGAGTAGACAGGTGATACAATACATATGTACTGTATCAAAGGCTAGGAAGAAAAATTAAAGGGAAGGGGGAGAAAGAGTAAGGAAGAGTAAACTTACAGATACCGTGATCCGAAAGAACCTTGCTGGTAAGGTGACGTTTGAGACTTGAATGAAATGAGAGAATGAGGTATATGGATTATCTGGGGGAGATTTTTCCAGACAAAGGGAATAACGAGTATACAGTAGTCTCCCCTTATCCACAGGGAATACATTCCAAGACCTCCCCCCCCCCCCGGGGATGCCTGAAACCTCGGGTAGTACCGAAGCCGATTACTGTCAATCAGAACATGTTTCTGCTCATGTCTTCCACCCACAAATTCAGTGTCTTTCCCAGATCTTAACTAAGCACTTATCACACACCGAGGCTCTAACTTTTGCAGTCTGAGGCGCAACAGCAAAACTGGCATGAATTCCTTTGCTTCCTTATTAAGTAAAAAACTTTTACCTTTTCACTTAAAGCATGCATTCTATGGCTTCTCTTTGGCATGTCTGAATGGCCAGTATCACTACTCTTGTGCTTTATGACAATTATTAAGTAAAATAAGGGTTAATTGGACACAAGCACTGCGATATAGCACAATCTGTTCATTGAGATGGCTACTCAGTGACCAATGGTGGGCGGTATGTACAGTAGCGATATGCTGGACAAAGGGAAGATTCACGTCCTGGGTGGGATGGAGTGGGATGGCAGGAGATTTCATCATGCTACTCAGAATGGCATGCAATTTAAAACTTATGAATTGTTCATTTATGGAATTTTCCACTTAGCATTTTCAGACAGCAGTCAACTGTGGGTAACTAAACTACAAAAGGTGAAACCACGGATAGGAAGAGACTACTGTTAATGAATAGGAAACTGGCAGAAGAGAAAATCAAAGAACACGGGGGCCAGAGAATGCAAAACTTAATAATCTGTGCAGAAATTTTGGGTTTTATTTTGAATTAGATAGATTTGGGGTCATTATTTGACTTATATTTTTAAAAGGATCTCTAAAGCCAAGCAAAAGTAGAAGGAGGGAATCTAACTAGGACATTATTGCAATAGTCAAGGCTAGACATGATAGCTGCTTAGACTAAGGCTACAGCAATGGAGGTAGCGAGAAGTGATTAATATATATACATTAATATATATTTTTAAAACAAAGCTGATAGAATTTGCTGATGGACTGAGGTAGATGGTAAAAGAAAATAGAGTCAAGAACAACTCCAGAGTTTTGAGCCTGAGCAATTAGAAGAATTAAACTGCCATATATTGAGTTAGTTGCAGTAGAGGTATGAGGACTAAGCCCTGAGGTTTTCCGCTGGTTAGAGGTTTGGAAGTTGAAGAAGAACCAGGAAAGGAGACGATGAGGAGTCATGCTATTGGTTTCTCAGAGGCAAACTAAAGAAAGTATTTCGAGAAGGGAATGATCAACTTTGTCAAATGCAGCTGATCTAAGCAGAAAGGACTAAGACTTGGCCATTAGATTTAGGAAATAGAAGCCACTGGTGACCTTG
Source organism: Cheirogaleus major (assembly GCA_963574435.1). NCBI lineage: Eukaryota > Metazoa > Chordata > Mammalia > Primates > Cheirogaleidae > Cheirogaleus > Cheirogaleus major. Next base: position 22,229 of record CAUYPO010071595.1, on the reverse strand, counting down.
ACAACAGCAGTTTTGTTACAGTGATAGGGCTAGAAGCCTGATTATCAGGGGTTCAAGAGAGAAGGAGAAAAACTAATAAATGTACAAGGCATAATAAAAATAGAAAAATCACCATTTTGCAATGAGCACTGCAATAATTGATTTGGGTAAGAATCATCAATGGGTAGTAAAATTATTGGTGAAAAACCAGTGGGGAATGATACAGTTTCAAAGCACCTACCCCGAGACACTTTTTTATTACAAAGGGAAACCAGTATCGTTACAACGAAGAAATCTGACAGATACCATCTTAACCAAGGGATCAAAGTTAATACCACAAATAATGTGTCAAACTGGTGTCACACGTGTTCCCTGCTCTGTGTATATGCTGGCCAAATGTTAAAGAGTCATTCTGCTGCAGTCTTGCCAATAGTTTAACTTTCATCCAATAGAGGAAATAGATATATCCAATTTGAGACCATTCTACAAAATAATTGATGTAGATTCTTTTTAAAATTTCAATGTTATAAATGACAAAAAAATTAAAGCCCAGTGTCCTAAATTAAAGGAGACTTAAGATATATGACAACTAAAAGCAATGCATGATCCTTGATTAGTTATCGAATATTAAAAGAGAGTGAGAGCACTACTGGACAACTGGGAGAATTTGAATATGGGCAGTGTATCCCATAATAGTATTTTATTAATGTTAAATCTCCTGCATGTGATAACTGGATTGGGGTTATACAGGAGAATGCCCTTTGTTCCTAGAAGACAACTATTTTGGGGTAAAATGCCACAATCTCTGAAGGGAACTCTCAAATGTTTCAGGAAAAATACATATGTTAGACAAGGTAAGATAAAATAGTAAAAACTAGTGAATCTATATAAAAGCTATATAGGTATTCATTGTACTACTTTTGCTACTTTAAAAAAATAGATTTGTAATTTTTAACAAGAGATTGGAGGAGGAGGGTGGAGGAAGAGAAGATGGAAGCATAGACTTTTAAGGAGTGCATAAATGGGGTGGTAGGGCTAACTGGGGAGAGGAAGGATTTTAAAAAGCAAAGATACCTTAGCATTTTTGTTATCTGGTAGGCATAATTGATAAGAAAAACTATTGCAGGCATGAGACACAGTGCACAGTTAAAGTCTTGGGCTTAAATGGGAATACGACTAGAGGGTCTGCAGCATGTGGGTATACGGCAGGTCTGTTGGCACGTTTGCTAATGAAGCTTGACAGAAACTGTAATTGTTTCTATTTTCTCTCTGTGAATTAAGAGGTAAGAGGAGGAAATATTGAAAGTTTGAAGAGAGGAGATGATGTGAAACAGTTATACATACTGAGTTGACTTGGAAAATCTGCATAAGGATTGATAGTATTAAGGATCTACTTCATTAAACAAAGATCTATATAATTATAAAAATGGAAGAAACTGTAGAATTTATTTAGCCCAATCCAGTTACTTTATAGACGAAAAAAATAAATAGTGACATGGATATTCTTTTTAATTGATAGGTTGAGAGTAGGAAAAATAGATAATGTAGAGAAAATAAATATGGTTAACCGGACAAACAGAAAAATAGGACTAAGAATATAAATCATGTATTGGAACCCTTCTGCCCTACATGGCAGTACCATGCTAAGAACTTTGAATCTTTATCTCCTGTTTTGGAAACTACCTATATAAAACTATGTAAAAGGCATGGATTTAACCTTCATTTTCCATATGAATAAAAGAGGCTCAAAAAGTTTAGATCCTTTCCCCACAGTGACATTCGTACTGGAGTTATCCAAGTCGGTCTTATTTTAAGGGATTCTCAGTGAGTCTGCAAACTCTTGTATCTTACCCAGCTGTATACATACATCCTTGTACCTAGTAGGTTTGATTTTCAAATATTTTTACTGAATCAGACACTTGAGTAAACCTGAAGCTTATTAAGAAGCCTAGTAAGGGCATAGTGTTGATCATCAGACACTAAGGAAAAAGGAGGAGTGAATGATGAAGGGACACAGGCAGAAACTGGGGTAGTTGATTATACAATGAAAAATCAGCCTAAGTTTCTTCATTGATTAAATAAAGAGACGACGCTAAATGGACTCAAAGCTGATTGATATTCAAAAGCTTCTAAAAGATGCAACGGGAAAATTTCTAAGAAAACAATGTTTCGTACATATGTGGGCAATAAGGGCTTATATCATGGGAGGGAAGGAAGAGGAGGCATAAGGAGGTCTGACTTAATTATAAATTTTCACATAACAAGGGGAGCTTAAAGAAGCAAAACTCGCATTGCTTCACTTTAGTGCAGCACCAGGTTTTTAATCCCTCCCTGACCCATTTTTACTCAGCACTAAAAAGGGTACTTTGTTCGATGTGAGTATTAGCTTTTAAGGAGATTAGTTTCCAGGAAAAGTAAAGCATTTTGCATATAAAGAAGGACCCTGATACAGGTCTTCAGAGCATATTCTGTTTCCGAACCACCTGTTAAAAAGCAATAAAAATCAAAACCAAATGAAAGATAATTGCATATGAAAAAAGTATTTCTCACTAAAAGTTTTTGAGAGCCTTTCAAAATATATGTACCTTCTAGAGTTTTAACCAAAGGGAAGCTGAATCTTTTTATTCATAAGAAATGAAAATTAATAGATTTTCCTTCTTAATCATGGACATCAATCTGCATCAGATTATTAATTAATTATGGTTTATAATGCAATTAAAATGCAAACACAATGGAGGAATACGTAAAGCTTCTAAATCTTGATGTAATTTTTTCTTAGAGACTTCTGGCTTGATCTTAACACTTCAGAAAAATTTGACCGTATATTCCATGTAGGTGGAGATTAGATTTTCTTAGCCCTATCAGTTCTAACGCCCCTTTTATAATGAATATTTTTATAATATCCCTCTTAAATATGCTGAAATGAAATTCAAAGATGATTTAGCTTACTTACCTATAGAATCTAAATAAAATAAATATAATCACTTAACTATAGGATAAAGGAGAAATAAAATTAACATCTTATAATAGAATAGTACTGCAACGTGCAGACACTTAGTCATGATGACTAGAGGACAAAAATGCCCCCCAAATTTCTAAAATACACGAAGGTGCTTAATATTAAATATCATGACACGAATTAATAAACCCTCTGAATTTGGTGATGTTCTCTTTAGAATTTAAAGCAATGTTTTGTTACTGGAATTGTGCTCTTCACTAACCCAAAGCACCACAAATTTCAGAAGAAAGGTTTTCACAGAGCGTATAATAATTTAGGGGATTAGACTTCTATTTTGAATAATTCCCTCTTATAAAAACCATCTTATATATACTAGTACCCAACACTCTACTATAAAAGAGTTTCTTTAGATAAATAAATGAATGAATATTGTTTTTTAAATGAGCTTCCTGATATAGCCATCTGGTTATTTTTATGTTTTACTTAGTATAATAATAATAACAACAATGAATCACCTGATATTTTTGGAAAATTTCTCATAACTAAATATTTTTAGTTAACTAAAATATACCCCTCTTAAACAAAATTCTTTTGTTGTTAAATATTTCATACATATAATTCTAAACATATGTGAGTTATAATAATAAAATGAATACTGAGGTATCCAATACCCATCTTAAGAAATAGAATATTAGCAAGACTTTTGAAATCCTATATATATGCGCCCCTACTCAATTGTACCTCCCTTACCTTTCTCTGCCCTGAAATAACCACTATCCTGGATTTTGTATCATTCTATTGGGTTTCTTTTTAGTTTTGCTACATAGATACATATTTCTAATAATATTAAGTTTTAAATATTTCTAAACTTTAGATAAGTAGAATTATATATATATACATTTCTTGCAACTTACATTTTTCACTGAACACTGTTTACAAGTTTCATCTACATTGATACATGAAGCTGTATTTTAGTCTCACTACTCTTACGTATTCCACTGCAGAGACATAATATAATTCATGCATTCATTCTCCCATGGATAGTCATTTGGGCTGTTCCAGATTTTTCTGCTATTAAAAACAACCCAAAACATTTTTCCCATTTTGAAATTTTTTAAGTTATATAGTTCTTTGAAAAATGTGAATACAATTTAATCTCTCCTTAATGATTAAAGTTATATTTATGAATATCAATTATATATAATATAGTATTATGATAGTGCCTTCAGATGTATGTATATCCCAATTTTTATAGAATTAGTAAATTTAGTCTGCTTTTTTACAGTTCTTCTATTTCCTTGCTTATTCTTGGGCTATTGGCAAGAAGTTTCTTGCTGCTGTCAATGTTTATTTTCAGTTTCCTCCATGTAGAACTGAAGGCCAGCCAGTAAAATTTGATAATAGTACAAACAAGAAGAAAAAATAGATTATGACCGAAAGGCCAAATGGGAGCTCTTCTTGGGGAAACGTGTGCTATCATAGGAGATAAATTAGTATTGCGGAAAGAACAAAGGTTCTAGTATTTCACATCTGGCTCAGGCATTCCATTAGCTGTTTGTTAAGTCACAAAATCTTTCTGAGTATTTGCTTTCTCATCTATAAAATGTAAATAACAATACTATTTGATAGGATTGTTGTGAGAAATAAATATGTTGTACACTTAACAGACTATAGTATAGTGTAAACATAACTTTTCCATGTACTGGGAAACCAAAAAATGTGTAGAATTTGTTTTATTGCAATGTTCACCTACTGCAGTAGTCTGGAACAGAATCCACAATAACTCTAAGGTATGCCTATAGACTAAGACAACTATCCTAATCTGATATTCACTCCAATTATTTATTTACACATTCCAGCAGGAAAAAAAAAAAATAGGAGAGGGTAGAAAAGAAAAAAGTTGAAGTAGCGGGAACAAATATGAAAGTTAGATTAACTAACTACCTGACATAAAAAAAAGTGTATCATACTCCTGAGGGATGTGCTGGGGTCTGGGAGCTGCACTGACAAACTCAGCCTCCTCCTCCTCTCAACCCCGAAACACACACACATACATAAACACACACAAAAGCACACACACAAATACATACACATACACAAACACACACACATTCTTCTCTTCTCTTCTCAGCTGCTCCTCTTCACCCCTTCTCCATACTCAAAATCAGTCTTTCTGAGTCACTAGAGCTTTTCTTGCCTAGAAAAATTGGAGTCAGCCCATGGCTGCAGAACTTCTTGGACGCCAATCTCTGTACACAGAAGTATATTTATAAGCCACATAAATATAGCCCCTAAATTCAAACTAAATACATATACAGCCCAACTTCCCCTTAGGCAGTTCCAAAAAATATTTCTATACAAATCTGTAGCTTTTTTAAAGTTGGCAAATAATTTTAAAAGATGTTTCAGCAGTATATGAGTGAATCAATAAAATTCTGTGGTTATGTGGCCCAAGGACCACCAGTTTGTGACTTTTATACAGAAGCCAAAAGAAAGAAGGTAGGAGAGCAAAAAAAAAAACAAACAAAAAAAAAGTGATTAATCTAGCAAAATTCAGGAAAAGAGAAAACTAAACACATTAAGAAAACATGATGAATAAAAGGATAGATGCCTTAAATAAAATCAAACATGGTAAATGTTACATTTGGCTACCAAAAGATATAAATGCTCACATTTAATAATATAAAAAAGACAACAATCTGCTAAATAAAATGATAGGACAAAATGGAAATAAAAACGTGAATAACAATATTCCAAATAAAAGCCAGCAAAAAGAAATAAGAGTTGCAATATTAATATCAGATAAAAGAATTCTAGGCTGAAATAATTAAATAGTGCACTAATGAAAGCTAGATTCTACAGGAATGCAATGGTTGTGAATTTTTATGCACAGAATGATAAAGTATCAAAATATATAAAACAAACAATGTTAGGGGAAAAAAGAAGACTCAGACAAGCCATTATCAAAGTGGAAAGATAAAATACACATTTTGCAATTCAATCAAAAACACATAAGCAAGGGGACTGAGTGTTTAAATGAGGAACGAGGTGGCCTACAGATGTTCGTGTGTTCGTGTGCGTAGACAGGCCATGGTGGAACAACCTCCCTAAGTGTACGTAGAGGCAGGTTCCTGCTCAGCTCTTGCCAGTTGTTGCCAGGGGAATTATGTCTCTAGATGTCTCAAAAGAATCTAAGGTATTTTATTCACGAACATACACACCCATTAAACTTTGTGTCTGACACAGAATACACATTTTTAAATGCCCATGAACATTTACAAAATTCACCATACTTTAGAGAACTGATCACAATGCAACAAAAACTGTCATAAAGTCATCATGACAATAAACTAAATGAACACTAAATACTTGGAAATTAAAAATATTCCATAAATAACTCTTGATGAAAATATTAATCAAAATGCAACCACATACTATTAAGAAATGAACAACAGTGAGAACACTATGTATCAATATTTATAAGATACAACCAAAGCAGGTCTCAGAAAAAAAGTCCAGAACCTTTTTTAGAAATACAATATTTGGCAAATAAGAAGAATGGAAAAATAAATGACTTAAGCATTCAATCCAAAAAAATCAAATAAAACCCACAATGTATAAGGAAGAAAATAATAAGATAAAAGAAGAAATAATAAACTGAAAAGGCAAACATGGTAGAAGTAAAGAGAAAAATCCAACTCAAGTTTTGGAAATATGAAAAACTCCAGTGAATTTATTTCTTATATGAATATACTTCCTGGGTAAGGATGTATTTAGCAACAGAAGACATTTATGGGCCACAAAGTTGTCAAACCTTTGGGCAATTCAAGAAAAAACACACACTAAACATATTAGGAGGTGCGTGGGTGTGTGTTTATAGGCTTTATTTACTTAGCACTACGTTCACAATAAAATTGAGCAGGGCGTATATGCCCACCCAATTCTTGCCCCCTCTCCCTGGCAGCCTTCCCTATTATCAATATCCTGAACCTCAGGGGTACATTTGTTAAAAATTGATGAACCCACATTGACACATCATTATTACCCAAAGTCCATCAGTTACATGAGGGCTTACTCTTGGTGGTGTACATTCTGTGGGTTTGGACAGTTTATAATAACCGGTACCTGGCACTGTAGTGTCACACAGAGGACATTCACTGCCCTAGAAAGCCTTCATGCTCCACCTATTCACCCCTCTCTCGTCCCAAACCCCTGGCAAACACTGATCTTTTTACTGTCTCCATAGTTTTGCCTTTTCCGGAATGTCACATAGTTAAGGTATGTTTTTAATGTTATCAAGTTCACGAATAAGAAAACATTATTCTATAGATAAATAAGGATTAAAACACTTTATGAGATGCTAATTTTCTGTATATTTCTCATAATCCCCAGAGTACAAAAAATAAATAAATAAAAATCTTTTCTGGACACAGAGGGGAAAGCAGCAAATTAACCCACAAACACAGTTCCACAGGAACATATGTTCTCAAATTCCTTCATAGGAGAGCTAATCCTATTAACCCCCCAAATATCGGCAGTATGTGTTTCCAGGATTCAAACTTTACAACATTACAATTTAATGGGCACGCCCTGCTCAGCAAGCCCTTAATCCAACTTCAAAAGAGCACAGCGCAGCACTGTCAGGGTGGGCTTCACGCTCTACTCACATCATCCAGGCAGATAAAAATATCCAGAAATTCATTAATCCCTTTTACTGGGTTGTGGAAAAGAGACTTAGATTTTGGCCGGGGTGGGTAGGGGTAGGGAGTGAGAAGCAAGATTACGTAGTATGCTGAGATCTGAGGCAGATACTGAACACAATAAAGGGCATCCCTTAACGATGCATGTAAAAATATAGGTAGGCTGGTATGAAGAGTAAATACGAAATAAAATTTGAATTTAAAATCAAGCTAAAATTTATTTGCAATTCAATTCAGTTAACACCAAAATGGGGCATAAATTAGAATGAATTACTATAAGCTTAAAAGAAAATCCCAGATAATCATACTATTTTACCTCTAAATATATATCAGTTTGTACTCTTACAAATAAGAGCTTTTTTCCCTAATATAATCATGGTATCACACCCAATAAAATTCGTAATAATTTCTTATTTGTATGCTTGAAATGCATTTTGCAGAGATAGGGCTTAGTAAACAAGCTAACTGAATACAAGAAACCCTTACAAAGATCTTGCTAAAATTGAAGAAGTCTGGTGTCTGTGTGCATTAAATACCCTGGTGGGCATCTTGTTGTTATAGGTTAGGGATGTTCCAATTCCAATTGATTGTTAGTGGCTGACTAGAGGAGGGTTAAGAATTAGATAATAATTATAAAAGCTAAAATATGGTACAATGGAATACATATCAGTTACTATTATTCCATATGGGACCGTCAACAATCTGAAAATAGCAACTTCGAATAACAATGTGAGGAGGCCAGGGAGACAGTGGAAGATGAGGCTTCAAGTAATCAGAAATCACACTTCTAGTTGTGGATCCACAGAATGTGGTCACTATAGACAGATTAATTTCATCCATGCATGACTGGCTGCTTCCTGCATCCTCAAACCTCCCACCACTGGTTTGCGGAGACTGCCCTGCCCCGTTTTGATGTTGATTCAATGTTTTTCTTGTTCATTATGTAAACAATGGAGATACTATGCTAGGTATTTGTAAGGCATAATTATTCTTAAACTCATTTGATTTTCAGGATATATTATTTAATGAGACAGATCATAACTGTCTGGGATGAATTAAATCTATTGTCAACGGAAAAGCAGCTGGATCAACTAAGTGACCTTTTAAAATCCTAAAATATATTTTATTAGAAATATACAGGAAAGAGTAAAATAAACACCATCCCCCCAGAGATATTACACTGGAGAATAAAACTATTCAGGGAAAAACTCAAACTACCTTTTCTAAAATAAAAGATGAATCAATTTAAAACTGAAAATCAATTTTAAAAAGTGCATGTGGTCTGTAAGTAAAAGCAGCAAAAAGTTCATCAGTAGAAACCGGTCCCTGTAAATGCCAACCTGGAGCTCTGAAACGCCAATTTCACACTGTGCTAAGCAAGTCCTACCAAATGCAGCCAAAGTGCTGTTTGGAGAAATATCAACACCTGCTACTCTTTGAAGTAATAGGTCAGACATATGAACCAGGTCAGGCACAAAACCGCATCCACTTAGACCCACCTACCCAGGGGTCATTTCCCATCTGTTTCAGTGTTTAGCAGTTTTAAATCGGATTTGTTAATTGACCCAGAACAAATAACTAACTCCAAAAAACCTGTAATTTGGGTTGGTATACATTAGTGCTAAGAATATTCTAAGAAAGCTTTGGGGAGAAGGTGAGTGAGTTAGAACATGTTAATCTAGGACTTCAGGCTGATGGCCAGAATACGCAACCTACTGCTACCACCTGTCACACGCCCTTCAGTCAGTGCCCACTGTAGCGCTGACAGCCCCAGCTGAATCATTTATTAGGTCATAAAAATTATGCAGAGGAGGACTATTTTCCATATGAGAAGTTCCTTCCAGAAAACACTTGAAATCTGGCCTCAGGGACTGAAGATGCAGACACTTTCAGTCTGGCAACAAAACAGAAGAATGTGTTGCTGTCTTACTCAAAATCTCCAGGGGATTTTCCCCTTCGGAGAGAGTCGGGGTGAGGAGACCCTCCACCATCCAGCCCTCCCTGACATGAGTAAGTGAGGCTGTTACTTTAAGTGAGAAGCAGCTCTAGAAATAGAATTTTCAAATTCAAGCAGATTTAATGAAGGATGACAAACCACACAGACTCAAAAAGTTGACTTAGATTTAAGGCACAGGAAGAGGCTAATGAGCCCTTCACAGCAGCAACAGGTGATTCTCTCTGTTTTTGGTCAAGATTATTTCCACAGCGTATCTCTACGTGGTTACAACTCCCGGCGTCAACGGCAAAACCAGCCAGTCAACAGTCAAATTCATGGCAATGCCATGAAATCCAAGACTCATTTGTGTGAGAAATGCACAGAATTTGCTGTTCACTCTTTAATTTCAGAGTGAGCATTAATGATCAAGGGTTTCCTGAATGTTAGCAGAGTTTGAAGAGATGCTCCATAACCTCCCACCCTTGCCACTAGGGTAACACAGGTGCATCAACAGGTGGAAACTTGCTTGGCATAATATGACCAGACAATATTAACAGAACAGTGAAAACAATACAGTAAGAAAATGGATGAAAATGCCCAAAGTAACCATATTCCAACAACAAAGGGTAGAATTCGCCTTGGGAACGGGGAAGTCACGGTATGTTGAAGAGTTTTAAATGCTGCTTTTAATTTTAATCAAATGAATTCAGAATTTTAAGCTTCTTAAGAAATGACTCCAACAGAGGGTTATTATAATTCCTCCCCCTGTCCTGCCTCCCCCGATGACTCTGGATTTAGGAATAATCACACTAAATAGCATTTTTTTCTTTTTTAACAGGTATGGGCACCGAAAGTAATTTTCAAGGAATTATAGTATGGACTGAAATAAGTTATGCAGGACCAACTATTCTTCCAAAACATTTCCTCTAACGTAGCCGAACTCCTTCCCCTTAGGTTAATACGTTTCGATTTTCATTAATTCTGCTTTGACAACAGCGATAGGGGTCAGCGTAGCTTCACACACGAGGGATGCGTGCAGGAGCTGCAGTGGAGACTGTGATGGAATTACCATCTGCAAGGGGTGTGGACAGAGCCGGAGTTCTCCATTCAGCCGATGGATGGACCGTGTGTTTTAACTGTGTATTATTACACAGGCCTGTTACCTAACCTCTTCAGGAGCCTCAGGTTTTCTCGTTTTAAGTGACCTCTAGTGTCTCTCTTGGCTCTTAATTTCCGTAATTGCTCTGCCAGGTATCTGCAGGATATCTGCCCCTCAAGCTCAACCTGCTCTCTGCTCTGGAGGTTGATCTGCGTGGCCTACTCAGCAGGCTCCCTTGCCCTCTAGCACTACATGGTTTTGGTCAGTGAAAAGCTGTGAAATAATAAATAAACTTATATATATGTATATGCTTCTAGTCCCTGACACAGAGTTCCTAAGACCTTTGTAATTTCCTGAGTGATAAAAAGTGTCAGACACAGAGCTCCTAATCCCTTCAGACATTCAGGGTGATAGGAGCATCTTTTGTTCTAAAGAGGCAAGTCCTGGTGGGCTTCTGGATAAGGGATGGTCACCGGAAAGACCAAGCCATGATGATATGCTTGGAGCGTTCAGACACAGACAACCCTCTGGAAAGGGGAAGGGGGCTGAAAATGAGCTAATAACCGATCAGCCTATGTGATGAAGCCTCCCTAAAAATCCCCCAACTATAGGGTTCTGGGAGCTTCCGGGTTGGCTAACATGTTCATGTGCCAGGAAGGTGTCACACCCCAACTCTACAGGGACGGAAGCTCTTGTGCTCGGGACCTTTTCGGACCCCGCCCTGCATATCTCTTCATCTGGCTGTTCACCTGCACCCTTTATTATATTCTTTACTAGTGAACTGGTGGACATAATTAAAGTGTTTCCCTGAACTCTGTGATATCTCCTTGCAAATTAACGGAACCCGAGAAGAGGGCTGTGAGGACCCGACTTAGAGCCGGCCCGTCAGAGTACGGGTCATAACGCAGGACTTGCGTGGTCATCGACGTGAGGGGCAGTCAGTCCTGCGGGACTGAGCCCTTGAGCTGTGGGATCTGATGCTGTGTGTCGGAAATGAATCAGGAGACACGCAGCTGGCGTCTGCGGGAGAATTTGCTGGCATGTGCGGGGAACCCTCGACATGTGGTGTCAGAGTATTGTGCCCAGTGGTGAGAATGGGAAAGCGCTTTGGTTTTTCCCATGTCTCAGAGAAGCCACGGCAGGAGAACAGACAGAGAGACTGAGGTCAGGACATCTGTTCCTCCGGTCTCCTTCCTAAGAGGCACCCAGGGCTGCCTTTGTCTGGCTTGAAGGTCATTACTGTCCCTCTCAAGCGGCTCTATGAGATTGTCCTTTCTTCTCCCTCCTGCGGCCAGTCAGACCCAGAGGTGGGGACAGGCTGCACCTGCTAACCCCGGGTCCCTGCACGACGGCCCTATGCCGCCGCCGCCCACGACTTCGTGATTAATCTCTCTGCATGTAAACCATCTTCAGATGACCCCAACTGAACGTGCCAACCTCTTCTACTGAGGATCTGACACAATCCCATTTTAAAGAGTTCAAGGTCTGATTTAAAAAGCAATCTCTCATGAAGAGTAGCTATATAAAGTTGAATAGTTGCTTATTAATGAGACTTTGTTTCACTTAAACTCATCGAAAGCCCTTATTTTATAAACTAAGAAAATTATTTAAAGGTATCTTTTCAGTCAGATCATAGATTGATTAATCTAATAATGACCCAATTTTACAGTAAACCGTCCAGGTCAGCAGTCCCCACCCTTTTTGGCACCAGGGACTGGTTTCGGGAGGACTCGAGCGCATGACATTTACGGCGCAGTCAGCCCTCTCTGCTGATGACAATCCGCATTTGCAGCCGCTCCCCAGCGCTAGCATCACCTCCTCAGCTCCACCTCGGATCATCAGGCGTTAGATTCTCGTAAGAAGCCACAACCTAGATCCCTCGCACGCTCACTCTGCAGTAGGGTTCGCACTCCTGTGAGGATCTGATGCTGCCGCTGACCTGACAGGGGGCGGCGCTCAGGCGGTGATGCGCGCGATGGGGAGCGGCTGTGAACACAGACGAAGCTTCTCTTGCTCACCCGAGGGTCACCTCCTGCTGTGCGGCCTGTTCCTAACCGGCCACGGACTGGGACTGGTCTATGGCCCAAGGGCTGGGGACCGCAGACCTGGATTCGATGAAAGCAGATAGGTATAACCGTTAAGATTTTATAAGTCATTTTCTGTAATATTGCCTTTTACAGCTGCTTTTTCTCTCCTTTCCTTGTTTTGCTGAAAAAATTAAAATGTGACTATGTCCCTAGGACATGGAAATATTTAGTATTAATAATAAAGTCGTGAGAGCAAGATAGAGAACATTACCCTATTTCTGCCCCAAACCTATAAACAGCTTTTAATACTAGCTTATTAGATGTGCACTGTCACAAAAATGCTTTTGCTTTCTCACTGCAATAGACAAGGCAGGGTAAAACCTTCATATAAAATAATTTGTTTTTAAGATAAGGAGTTGTCCTTATCTTAAGGAATTAAGACTTTGCCCTTGTTTTATAAAATATTTGCTGTGTGATCCTATGCGAAATTACTACTTTTTCCGAGGAAGCATATATTTGCATTTATTTGTACAAAATACAATCAACTTTCAAATGTGAGTATAAGTTTCAACATAAAAACTAATAATTTTCCACAAATATGCATATAAAATTTGCACCTATAAACACCATACTATTAATTACTAATACTGTAGATTTATGCCGTTTAAATAATGACAGCTGTCTATTTATGACTACATTTTTGCCCTATGGCTAAGGATAATTTTTTTCCCCTTCTTCTAATGATTCTAACTTAACTGCATTGTTTCGGTGCCTGTGAGCTATTGTTACTACATAGCTATTACGGAAATCTCCTTGTTATAGGTATCTCTCCAGTGCAAGTTGGCCTAATTAAATAAAAATAATGAATGGGTTTGAGTGCTGAGAGGAGCAGGTTCAAAGCAAAGAATAAAATAGCTCATTGTGTAGCTGAGCTGATTTTTATCATAACTGTCTGGAACAGCACAGAGAATGCCAATTTAAACTGAAATGAATAATGCTAATTAGTTGCCATTAGCAGAAAAATAGGGATCCGCCTTATTAGTTTTCCCTCCATCTCCCAAAAGTGATTATAAACATTTAAGATTTTAAAAAAACAATTCTTTCTCTCCTGATTGGGATAGGAAAAAAAAAAAAAAAAGAAAACAATTCTGGAAAGTTTAGTGACGTCGAGAATGTTTAAACTTAAAAACTGTTGTTACTGTGAAGTTTTCAAGTAAGGTAACCCAAGAGATAAATTATGCAAGAAAACACCTCTTTGCAAATTAAAATGAATTAATACAGCCATTTTGTATTAATTATAAACAGAAGCTGTCTTTCAGAGCTTTCAGAGCAGCAATATAGGGTTTATATATAAATTACAGTCATCCCTTGGTATCCGTTGGGGATCGGTCCCAGGACCTCTTGCAGATACCAAAATCCACAGATGCTTAAGGACCTCATATAAAATGGTGCAGTGTTAGAATATAACTACGCACATTCTCTACCATATTTTAAATCATCTTCTAGATTACTTATAATACTCAATATAACATAAATGCTACATAAATAGTTGTTACACTATAGTGTTTAGGAAATGACAAGAAAAAAGAGTCTGTACCTGTACACATGCATCTCCCCAGTACACATGAAATATTTCTCCCCAATATTTTGATCTGAGGTTGGTAGAGTCTAGGAATGCAGAACTCACGATACTTCCTATTATACACATAGTTTGCATGCAACTCCACAAATAACTCTGCAAGTATTCGCTACTACAACATTATTAGAAATGTTGTTGAAGGCTGGAACTAAATACTTTATTGTGGATATCTTTATCTTAGAGCAAAGGTTCTTCTTCCCTATTCTTCATTGCTTCTGGATGTCACACGAGAGTAAGTTTCGCTCTGCTTAAAATGAGTTCTTTCTGAAAATTCACCCAGTAATTATTTATGTGAAATATTTACACATTTTCATCTGTTTAATAAATCTATCTCATTCCAAGACATTACCATGGTACCCATTATGCGTGATCATTGGAAAAATTCATAAAGAAAAAAATAAAAAGAAATCTTTTAGGAAAAGTCTCATCTTGAAGTGGGCACATATTTCTATCTCAGATAATGCAGGTGTTGCAGGACTGGAACAGTGCCCCACATCCCTTCACCAGGAAAGTCTTGCTGAACTAAAATGGTCCCACCCCAACTATATTTCAACACTAATTGAAGAGGGATTTGAACCGTTGGCTGGTAATGGTTTTCTGAAACAAGTATTTCCTTACTCACATAAATCCTATTTTAACATTTTGAAGCAATGCAATCCCTGAAACATACTATTATTTAACACTATTCACGTCTGAATGGATAATTTGAAGTTTCTTATCAGTGAACTCATAACAGTCCTAAAATAAACCATGGTAATTTTCAAACTTGTCTAATAAATGACTTAGTGGAGTCAGGAACAGACCTCAAGTCTCCTTGATTGTTCAATAAATACTCAATTTGTTCACTTCTATGCAAAGAAAATTCCAAATAATTTTTACACTCTACATATGACCTAAACAAAATAAACTTCAGATAAATTAGTATAATCACATAGATATTTCCTCAAGTCAAATACTTTTATTTTGTTTTAAAAAGCAATACTCTTATGAGCTTCTATGTAATCAACCCTAGATACTGGCCATTAAAACCTTTCTTGGTAATCAGTCATCAGGGTCTCTGTTTGCAAAGTACTTAAAAAAATGGTCTATAAATAGGGTTCGTGAAGCCTAAACCTAGAGGATAGAACAAAGCATAACATAATACTGGGAAGAATTACAGCAAATCTAACTCCAAGAAAAAAAAAAAAAGGACTTTTAACTTACTCCCTTTAATTATATGCCACAGCACACTAAAAAAAAAAAAAAAGGTGTTGCATTTTCCTAAGAAGACAACCTGGTTTCATGGCTTAAAAAGAGAAAAAGGAAAAAAAAAAAATAGATAAGAAACCCAGTGAGCGTTACAGGACATGGATTTAAAGTACCAAAGCTGTGAGCCCATTTTACTAATGCTCCCCTAGCTAAAGAATCGCTGCCTCTATGGTAGATACTGGCTTTATACTTATTTTTGGCGAGGACTTTGAAGTAATAAAACTTGAATTTAATCTTGCTACTCTTTTTCAAGCCTTGCTTACGGTAAAGTGGTTCCAGAGGGTTTATATAGTAGTACGTTATACAACTGTGTCCTTTAGATACCTAAGTTGAACTTCGAGTTCAAAACAAATTCACTCAATCATTCTGATAGTCAAAACAAAATACTTAGTCCCAGGTTTCATTACTTTCAAATGCAAATGTCTTTAATTGAAATTGGACACTACTAAGCTTTCATTATGAAAAGAACTTTCCATCCAGGAACATAACGTCTATAACATTGTAACACATATAACACCATAAACATAACATCCTCAAGGGACCTTGAAGTTTCAGGGGAGCCCAGTATAAACTATCAGCCAGGCTTAATATTTGAGCTATTCATAGACTACATTAATCACTGTTCTGAAGCAATGTTGATAAAGAAACCCAAATTACGCTATGTCAATTTGACTTTCTCCATTTCTCTGGGAGCTTGGGAATAGCAACCTGTGACATGGACTGTCGAAGGTGAAAGTCAATGTTGGTCTGTGTATATTAGCAACGCATCGCTATCCATTACAAAGGAAATATATTAAGACGTCTTTGTGGCTCTTACCTTTTATCAAAGTACCATTTGATTTACAAACCACCTCCAGAATTTTTTTTGAAAAAGGTGAGCTGAGAAACATTCCAATATTTTTTACTTCCCTGATTTCTTCTAATATTCCTACTTAAACTACTTTTTTTAAACTTTTTATTTTGAAATAATTATAGACTCACAGAAGTTATAAAAATAGTATATGAAGTTCCTTGAACCTCTCACCAAGCTTCCCCAATGATGACACTTGAATCACTGTAGTACAATATCAAAACTAGGAAATAACTGATTTTGATAAAAATTGTGTTGAACCTATAGATAAATCTGAGAGGAATTTGATTAAATTATTTTACATGTTACTTCATGTAAAGTTTTAAAAGGTTTACATTTAAGTTTGAATAAAAAAGTTTAATAAAAACATTATTATATAATTATAATAAAATTATGTATTTCATATGGTTTTGTCCTTATTTAAACCCTTTAATATTTCACATTAAGAAAATTTAAACTTTATTCAAACCTTTTAAACTTTCACATGAAGAAAGTAACACTGAAAAATTAAGATACCCTCTACTAGTTTTTACCTCCTTGTTTCCTTCCTATTCAATAAAGATTATTTGGTACATTACTTTGTTTTTAATTAGAAAATTCCCCTAATAGTCCTAATTAAAAGCTATTGTAAAAACATTCCTACCATCAGTAACACTTCTCTTGATTGCCAAGTATAATTAATTAGTATTCTATAAAAGAGTAATATTTTATAACATTTTCATATAATTTTTAATACTATAATTGGGAGAATTTTGCCTAATAAAATTTTATCCACCTCTTTGCCAGCTTTGATTCCTTTTACTATTTATCTAGCTGATTTCTCTGTCTACTAGAAAAAAAGATGAATTTAATACATGGTTTGCTCTCATTCATATATATAATATATATCACACATATATGATCTATATTTAAATTTCTACACTGATATACATTAGTGTTCTGGCACTAAATCAAAAGAGTACTACTGAGAAAATAACAAACTTGTTCTTTGCAATCCTGTTATATTTTAAACCATTTAGTAAAAATTTTGTTCATTTTTACGTACATGATCATTTAAACGCATTTAACTTTAGAGTAAAAACAGTTTAAATAACCACTTTAAATAATACTTTGGTAAAGCATCAGAATGCTTGTGGAGAATTTTACTCTTGACAGAAGATAGTTAAAAATCTGTAGAGTTCTGAGTCAAATATGGTCAGGTTTTGAATTTCATAGCTAAGTATAACTTAGAGAAATGAAAAATATTTAGGTTAGGGAAATTTTTCCCAGAAAAGTGCAAAAAGAAAAAAAAAACCAACAAAACCCAAACCTTTGATCTCATTCTATTGGTGTACTTTTAGTATTTTAAATACCAAAAAGTTGAAAATGTATCAGCTTTATAATCTAAAGTTATTTAATATAAACAAAAAATATTGAGGAGACTACATTCTTACATTGTCTCAGTGGAAAATGTTTTAAAAGCAAGAAAATAAATATGCTAATTTTGAGCCTCCTCTATTACAGGAAGTAGAAAAAAATAAAATTCCAAGACTACTATTTCAGGTAAAAAAATATCTTCTCGAAAGAAATAAAAAATTATTTTTAGTCACACTATCAGGGTACTTCTACTTATATTTGCTGGTATAATTGTCGATATAAAGTAGAAGTTTTCATAGCTAGCAAATGACCTACTCTATGCTCAAAACAGAAAAAGAATCAAGTTGTAAAGAAATATTTGGACAGCTTCAATGTTGTTCGTGTTATTTTGGTGGCAAAAACTGAAATAAAAGCAGCCAATCAATGCATACATTACGTCTTGTGCCTAGGGTGATACTTCAGGGTGTGTGGTCCTCAGAGCAGCCCCAACATCGTGGGGTCATTTCTTAGGAATGAAATTCTAAGGCTCCACCCCAGACCTGTAGGAGAAACTCTGGTGTAGGTCCCTGCAATTTGTTTTTGCAAGCCTTTCAAATGATTCTGACGGACATCCTGGTTTGAAAAGCAATGGTTTAGGATAAATCGGCACTCATATACCCTGCCTGAAGGCCCTGCAGAAGCTTTTGTTTTAGACTCCCCAAGGAGCACTACTGACATAGTGGAAGAGAGGATTTTTTGTTATGGTGAACTTTTAGCATCTCTAGTCACGAGGAGACATCAGACGAGTCCAAACTGAGAAACATACTACAAAAAACTGGCCTGAACTATTCGAAAAAAAGACCATGATCTGAAAACCAAAGAAAGGCTAGAAACTGTTTCACATTAAAGGGAACTAAAGAGACATACAATTAAATGTGCCACAATCTGCTGGACTATTGGTTAGATAGTATGTACTGAATTAAATGTCCTGTTCTGATAGATGTACGATGACTATGTAAGAAAATGTTCTGTTTTTAGGAAATATTTGGGAGTAAAAGGAAACACTGCAACTTACTCCTAAACAGTCCATAAAAAATATAATAATAATAATAACAATGTATACTAAATCTTTAGTTTTCTTTTCTTCAAACTAAATAATCTCAATTATTTTAGCACTTTAAGTCTATAGGAACCAAAGAATTCAACGAGTTTTCTAGTTTAAGCAGAAATTTGAGAAATTAAAAAAAGATCCATAGTTTCAACCCATTCAATTTAATAGAAAAGTGCTGAGTGCCTGTCTGCAAGAGCGCTACACCCACAGAGCTCACAGTCTATCGAGAGGGAAAACATGCACATAAATAATCATAATGTACGTGAAGCATAATGTTAAGTGCCAAAAATGAAGTATAAGAAAGTACTAAAGGAATGTTAAGTGGGAGCAATTGATCCTGACTTCTACGTTAGCTAATAGTTAACATTTACAAGTTACTAGGCACTGTACTAACTAAGCACTTTATATATTAATACACTGAGTGTACCAACAGTCCCATAAGGTAGATACTATTATCCCCCTTCTACAGTTGAGGCAAGCAAGGTACAGAGAAGTTGCCTATCTGGCCATAGGTTATCTAGCTAGGTGGTTGTACAGCCAGATTTCAAACTCAGACAGGTTGACTCCAGGCCAGAAGGCTTAATGAAGGAAGCAGCATTAGAATTGGTCCTTAGAAGATGAGTGTAATTTCAACAAGCGAGGGGAGTGGGAAGAAGAAAGACGCAGAGACAGTAAACAAAGGTCGTAAGCAACAGTAAAATGTTCAGGGGATGGTGTGTGAGATGTGGGGAGAGAAATGGGTGTGAGCAGAGAGTGGCAAATTGGAAAGACTTAGAAAGTATATTAGGATTCCATCATGAGGATTAACACAGGCTTTGTTAGTAAAGAATATAATTCTTATAATATGCACCAAAATCTTGATGTGATTCAATGGATTCAGTATAAGGAGTCAGTCTTTGACACACACATGAACCAGTAACAATAAAATCTTACTACAATACAATCTCTCCTAAAAGATAGTACAGGAACACAAATCCTGAGAATATTTTCATAGCGACCCTCTACACCCCATATAACAATGTCATTTCACACAGATCTTATTATCATGCAATGTTTGAAATTGCCAGAACTGAAAATAGCAAGTCTAAAATGCCACAATTGTGCCTTAGTTTAACAAAGACTGTAAGTCTTTCAGGAAACAGTGAATGAAATGTGAGTAAATCATGTAGCCCTACTGTTAGAGCTGCTTCTTTGTCATAATATTTATGAAAACAAGGTGATCCAATTATAGGGATGTAATGAATAATATATTCCATGAACTCTGTCTATTAGATACGAACCTATAACCAGAAAAACGACCAGGCATGAATATTTAATGTGAGATCTCCTTGAGTTGGTAGTAGATATAATTGATTGTTCATATTAATAAGTGAAAATATTATTTTCATTCCCATAGTAAATTACTTATGGATAAAGCAAAACATGTGGCATTTGGAAAACTCTTGTTTTCATTTCTTGATAAATAGAAATATTAATGAAAATCTGATTTTTTTATTCAATAAACTGTAACTTTAGCCTGTTCAAAATATATAATACAAAAATGAAGTGTATACAACAAAACTCCAATTGCAGGTACCATGAAATAAACATTTAAATTAAATTGTTCAAAATGTCTGAAAATATGTAAAATTAAAACACTAACACATTCATTACATTGTTTTGCATAAAATAAAAGACAAAAAATCATTTTTATTTCATAAATATCTTTGAGGCAGAGATCTTAATTCCCCAATATAACTTTCCATTCTGGGAAAATTCTAAATTATTTTCTTGATTGACAGAATACAAATGATCCATGAGATACAGACAATATTAGGTAGCATAAAAGAAAAGAAGAATATGAAAAGGGAAGGCAAACTCTTTCAAAGAGGATTTGAAAATCAAGTTATACTTGGCTAAATATAAAACTAAAGAATAGGTGAATAATTGAAGAAATAAAACACTGAATTATTCTAAAAAATTCTCTACCTAAAAATTGTATTTAAAATTTAACAGGCATCCTTTACATGTCTAATAGGTTTCTGAGAAAAAAGAAAATCCATAGGGCCTCAAAAACGTGTGGAGCAAAAAAGTGGTGGGGGAGGCAGGGCTGAAAACTGGTGTAATAATCTTGAACCAACACCGTGGCTGCCCCAAAGGTATTTGCTAATAATAGCGACCTAGACTTTAACAGTAGGACAAAGAAGAGAGACTGGGCCTTGATCCCTAGCATGGGGTAGAGTTGGAGCTAATATTACTACATGAAAGCAGAAACCTTGAAAAGTTATATTCCCTCTGAAAAGATGCATTAAAAAGTCCAGCACAACAACAAAGCAAAATGATAAAAGATAATTTATCTGTTTAAGTCTCAGTTCCAGATAGAAAAGGCTTAAAGAATCTGAGCTTAGGATGTCAGCAAGATGACCAACCAGAAGCCCCTAGAGCTCATTACCCCCAAAAAAGACAGCCTCAACAAATAATAAACAGCTATATTTTAATAAAACTAATTAAAGGAGAACACTGAAGTACATCAAAGGAGTAAGAGAAATCCCGGTGAACACTGAAACGCAGGATAGCCATCCAGAGAAATGAAGGAAACACCTCCCCCTCCACCACCCCATGCCCCAAAAGGGATGAGCTGGGAACCAGGAGGAACTTCTCCCTGTGGGAAAAAGTAAGCAAGAAGATCCCAGCAGCCCCCTTCAACACCTTGGATACCTACATTCCTCACCACTGGGGTCCCCTGCAGTCCTCACAGGCACTAAGCCTGGCTGAGGGAGCTGCCTGGAGGCCCCACTGCTGTGCCCCTCCACACCCAGAAGGAGGCGATACTGTGCCCTGGCCCCTGTGGCCACTGCACAATGCCACTTTGGAAGTGGAACTACTGCTGAAGTGTGTCTTGCTCCAGGCCTAGGCTCATGGCATCCCTCATCTCTGAGACTAAGACACTGCCAGACCACACCCACTTGGTGGCTGACAACCCCAAGCAGAGCTGCAACCAGATGTTATACCCTTCCCCCAAGGCCCAAGCAGCAGTGCAGGTGCTTCCCCTACCCCTCCCAGTTCCTAGTCCTCAGTTGTGGCTGGAGTTGAAGTTGCACCCTCCCTCTTGGAGAAATAGTGCTTTGGCAGAATCACTTCCATCATCTCTCTCAGTTGTAACTGCACCCTGCCCCTAAAGGCCTGGGCTAAAGCCATACACTTCCGCCTCAGAAAACCATGCCTTGGAGGCCGGGCGCGGTGGCTCACGCCTGTAATCCTAGCACTCTGGGAGGCCGAGGTGGGCGGATCGTTTGAGCTCAGGAGTTCGAAACCAGCCTGAGCAAGAGTGAGACCCCATCTCTACTAAAAAATAGAAAGAAATTAA
>CAUYPO010071593.1:0-13146 GCA_963574435.1 Cheirogaleus major | reverse complement strand
GGCATCAGCCTTCTTGGTTTCAGGTTTCTTTTCTTTAGTATCCGGCTTCTTCTCAATTTTTTCACCCGCCTTCATGCAAGATGGGAAAGAGAGCTGACATTTTTTTTTTATGATTTTAAATTGGTGTTCCTTCATTGCATTTGTCATACTATCTTTTTTTTTTTTCCTTTCTTTTGAGACACAGTCTTGCTTCATCACCTGGGCTACAATGCAGTGGTGTCATCATAGCTCACTGCAACCTCAAACACCTGAGCTCAAGTGATTCACTTGCCTCAGTCACTCAAGTAGCTGGGACTACAGGCATGTGCCACTGCACCCCACTAATTTTCCTATTTTTAGTAGAGATGGGTCGCACTCTTGCTCAGGGTGGTCTCGAACTCCTGAGCTCAAGTGATCCTTCTGCCTCAGCCTCTAAGAGTACCAGGATTACAGGCATGAGCCACCATGCCTGGCCAACATTTGTCTTAGTATGTTTGGGTGCTATTAATAGAATATACAAAGGCTTCTGCAAGCATTTACTACATGTCCTAATTTAAAAAATAAACTGATTTGACATTTTAGATAGATAATTTAAAAAATAAATAAACTGATAATATTTAATGAGTACCAAGATATTAAAGTGTTTCTCCAAACTTTGGTGAGAATATAATCATAAAATGATGATTTAATACAAAAGAACTTTTAATTAAAAGGCAAATCATTACTGATTTAAGTGAAGTGATTGAGCCACTTGGTACTTATAATAGAATGCTATATGAATTACCTTTAGAATCATATCTTTAGGAATTTGTCTTCAGTTATATTGGCAGAATTATGATTGTAAAGGAAATATATTCCTTTTTCAGAGAAAAGAAATTACTTTTTTGCATTAAATCATAAAGTAGAACATACTACATGGTTATCAAAGGCAGTATATAATTTTTTTTCAGAGACTTCATATATTCTCATGAATAAGATCAAGTATAAAATTATAAGAAAGGTAGTTGAAGAAGGCTCCCTGTTAGATTATCTATGTGTTCCCCTTGGAACCCACTGATTCTGTGATTGAAGTATGGCTAAACCAGGCTGTCATCAAAAGTCATCTTGACTTTTAAAAGTATGTCCTACTTCAGAATTATTGCATAGAATAAATCCATGAAAACTGTGAGTTGTTTTCTAATTATATTAGTTATTCATATAATCTGGTATTTGTAGGATTCCAAATTATGATAACCCTCTTGCCCTTGATTCCTATTTTCATTTGAGAATGTTTCTTTGACCTGGCTCGAATTTATAATATGGTGCTCATTACTATTCAGTTGAGACAAGATTTGATAGTTTTGAGTAGATAATCATTATTTTAGGAATAATTCAGTAATTTATTTGAAAAATTACTAAAAACCTTCTCAGTAAAAATATTTTCTTTTTGAAAACCTGAGAAACTGATTTTTTTTTTTTCCCAGTGAACCAAAACTCTGAAACCAAATAGGGATGGGTCTCCAGTTGAAGAGTTGGTCATCTTTACCATGATATGTTAGTAAGCGTCAGTGTATAGATACTGATTGTAGCTTTCTGGGGAACCATAGCATCATGATAGCATATACTCCCACTTGGAACTTATTTTCAGAAATGACATAAATGCCTTGTTGTAATTGATCTTTGTACAAAAAGTACTGAAATATAGTGATTTCAGACAACAGTCATTTCTGAAAATCAAAAACGATTATTTTGTGAAATTCCCTAATTTGAATAGTGAAGAGACAAAGTGTCAGAAAGTGAAAAGTAATTGTATTTTTACTGTCTGTACCTTATACAATTGTACTTGTACTTGTCAGACCCATATATTTTTTATGTCATAGGCTTCTTTTCAAGAAATCTTTAATATTTTCTCAGCCTTGATATGTGATCCTACTCATAAGGGCTTTGTCACACATTTTAAGTCATTCTTATTTTAATTTGAATTGCTCATATCATTTAATATATAATTCATTCTATAAATGGAATTATGTAATGCTATTCCCATTACATCCCCATAACATGAACAAAATCTTAAATTAATAGCTATTTCTAGAATCTGTTAATCCTGAGGTTTCCTGAATCTGAGGTAGTATCAACTATAATTGCCACCTTATTTCATAATAATTGCTTTATAGGTTTCATTTTGCAGATAAAGAAATTAGTGTTCCAATGGTGAAGAAATAGTTTACCCAAGGCCACACAGATATTTAGCTGTTAGACTGTAACTAGAATACACTTTATCTTATTCTTAGTCCAGTGTTTTTATCTGTATATCTATAATTAGGCCAAGTAAATTGAAATTAATATCTTAATTTATATAGCTAAAGTTACTTATAGGACATATATTCTTGGTTTTGTACTGTTTTTGTAACAAAATAACCATAAATTTGGTGGCTGAAACAGTACAAATTTGTTACTTTACATTTCTGAAGGCCCAAAGTTCAACACAGGTGTTGTGGGCTAAAATCAAGGTGTCAACAGGGCTGCATTGCTTTCTGGAGGCTCTAGGGAGAATCTATTTCCTTGCCTTTTCCACTTTCTAGAGGCTGCCTGCATTCCTTGGCTCATGGCCTCCTTCTCCCTTCTTCAAAGCCAATAATGGTGGGTTGAGTCCTTCTGACGCTGCCATTTGTCCTGTTCTCCTTTGAAAACAGCTGGGAAAAGTTCTCTCTTTTAAGGGCTCATGTGATTAGATTGGTCCCATACAGATAATCCGGGATAATCTCTCCATCTCAAAGTCCTTAATCTTAATTACATTTGAAAAGTCCTTTTTGCCATGTGTGGAAGAGGAAAAAGAACCCTTTTTTTCCCTCTACTCTCCTAGGTTCCCTGTCTGGGCCTTTAAATTATACCGACAAAAGACAGATTAAGTTTCAGTTAGAGAGGATGAATAAATTCTGGGGATCAATTGTGCATCATGGTGACTATAGTTAATAATTTATTTCATATTTGGAAATTGCTAATAGAGTAAATCTTAAATATGCTTACCACAAAAAATAAATATATGTGATGATGGATATATTAATTAGTTTGGTTTAGTCATTCCACAATATATACATATATGAAAACATCACATTATATACTGTAAATATGTACAATTTTTATTTGTCAATTATACCTTAATAAAGCTGAGGAAGGGAGATAAGAGAAAAACAAACAAGATTATTAACATGTGCATTGCTCATACACATGGGAATACTCAATGATGAGTAATTCAAAGGGCTGGTTGGAACTTGGGTTTGTATGTCATTTTAACGAAATAATAATTTTGTAGAGAAGTGACAAGGCAAAGGAAAGGGACTTTCAGCTATTAGGGGCAGCAAGTTGTGGGAAGGTAACTATATGTGGGAAATTAATGGAAAATAATGGACTAGTTAGTAAGGTTTGTTATATAGATTCCTCTGGCACTGTCTCTTGTTAAATAGATTCCTCTTACACTGGGCTGATGAGGGTCTAGAGTTGTCTCTGTTGTAAAGAATCAATTAAGAATGGATATTATCTTGCCCTTCCTGGTATGGGGAGAGCAGAGAGATTTTGTGTGCGTATATGTTTACTTTTTCTCATTTGCTTTTAGCTCAAAATAATCCTTATGTCAAGGTGACTAATTTTTTATATAATATATTAAGATGTAATTTAAACCTCATACTACAAGTGTAGGGTTTGCTACATGGTAAGTTTTTTGCATAAGTACCTAATTCTTTGTTGATAGTTCTACTTCTGTTCCAAAGGCAAGAATGAAGAGTTCTTTCTGTATTATTTCTGAATACTAGATTTCATTTTAGTGACTTCACCCCTTTTCCTTTTAGCGTGTAATTTTTTTTATTTGGAGCTGTTTAATGCTCATTTGAGCATTCAACTGGTCATTCAGCCAGAACTTAATATAGGACAAACCCTTTCTCTAGTTAAAGGAAATGTAAGCAATCCTAAGCTAGTAACTAAGCTGGTTGTTATATTCTCATTTTACATCCCAGTTTTAATATCTTTTTTTATTATTATTTCAGAGTCTTATGGAGGTACACATGTTTTGGTTACATAATTTGCTTTAGTACAGTTTGAGTCAAAGTTTTAAGTGTGCCTTTCACCCAGATAGTGCGCATTGTACCCGTTAGGTGTGAGTTTACACATCCCCTCCTTCTCCCTCCTCCCACCTACTTGATTTGCCTTGAGTTTTACTTCCATATGTGCACATAGTATTAATTGATTAGTTCCAATTTAGTATTGAATACATGTGGTATTTGTTTTTCCATTCTTGTGATACTTTACTTAGAAGAATGGGCTCCAGTTTCATCCAGGTTGTTACAAAAGATACTAAATAACCTTTTTTTTTTTAAGGCTGAGTAGTGCTCTATGATACACACACACATACACACACACACATACCACATTTTATTAATCCACTCATGTATTGATGGGCACTTGGGTTGTTTCCACATCTTTGCAATTGTGAATTGTGCTGCTATAAACATTTGAGTACAAGTGTCTTTTTTATAAAATGTCTTTTTTCCCTTTGGGTAAATTACCTAGTAGTGGGATTGCTGGATCAAATGGTAAGTCTACTTGTAGTTTTTTGAGGTATCTCCATACTACTTTTCATAGAGGTTGTACTAGTTTGCAGTCCCACCAACAGTGTATGTGTGTACCTTTCTCTCCACATCCATGCCAGCATCTGTTGTTTTGGGACCTTTTGATAAAAGCCATTCTTACTGGAGTTAGGTGATATCTCATTGTGGTTTTGAATTTCATTTCCCCAAAACTTTTTTTATTTCTTGTGACCAAACCCTTTTTTGAGTAATTTGGTTTCAGTATTATCCTGTCTGATTCACCACCATTTGTTTGCTTAGAAAGGACTTCTGCTTCTAAAACCTAGACCCCATGGTTTTTTATTTTCTAGCCAACTTAATCTTGGTAATTCTGATTGCTTGCATTTCTATTTACTGGATACTTGTCTCCTTCTTTCTTAAATGCGGGTAATTTCTAGTTTTACTTTTCTTTCTTACTGACAAACCCTTGGTTCCAATATTCAGTGTTTAAATAAGACTCAGCAAGTTTTTATCTTAGTGTTTTATATTACTGTCATGATAGGTATACAGTAAATATTTGATTAACAAGTTAATTGCATGTTCCATTTGAGGCATTCAGAGGGCATGAACATATATGACTTCCTAATGATTTCTGAAGTTCCTGTTTATCTTTGTACTTCTGGGGAATTGATAATTAACTCTACATAAATGTGATTCCTTATCAAATTACAGGGAGATTTAAACCTTTCATTGAGTTAAAAAAAATGACTGTCCTTATCATCTATCCTGGTGGTTCTTCAATTTTTGGATTTCATGCACTAGTGAAGTGTATTTAAAAATTTGGAGGACTGACAAAGAAGTGCAACTTTTATTTTTCTAAGTAAGAGCACAGTAAAATCAAACTTTTACCAACTGTCACCATTATAAAGGAACATTTGAATATCAAAAAAAGTTGAAAGGACAAAGTCACCTTATAAAAACATTTTATAAATTCAATAAATTTAGCTTTATAGAAAAACTCAATATATTATCTTTTATTTTTCTGTGTTTACTGAGAATGACTAAGACTTGGTTTAAAAAATGAGTCTTGTATACTGGTAATATCCCTTTTTTTAAAAAAAAATTTTTTAAATTTAAGTAGGGCCTGAGACTTATAAATATGTGGCTTTCCTAAATCCTTAAACTTGCCAGTGGTTGAAAGCAAGGAGTAGGAGGAATTTAGAAGTAGTAGTCTTTTTCTTAGGGTGATTCCCTCTGAACACAAATCTAACATTTTGCTATATGTGGTAAATAGCAATTTCTCCTTTCTGCTTTCCCTACTTTCCATTTCCTATAAAAATATCTCATTCTTCCACTTTTGTCTTAGTCTGTGTTGCTATAAAGGAATACCTGACACTGGGTAATTTATAAAGAAAGATTTATTTGGCTCATGGTTCTGCAGGCTATACAAGAAGCATTTTGCCATCATCTGCAATTGCTGATGGCCTTAAGCTGCTTCCACTCATGGTGGAAAGGGAAGGGGAGCCAGTGTGTGCAGAGGGACAGCAAGAGGGGAGGGGGAGGAGAGAGAGCGCGCTTGCGCTCGCGCCAGGGTCTTATTCTTTTGCTCTGGTAGAGTTCAGTGCAGTGGCATAATCAGAGCTCACTGCAGTCTCAAACTCTGAAACTCCTGGGCTAAGCGATCCTCCTGCCTCAACCTCTGGTGTAGCTGGGACTACAGGCAGGAGCCACCATGCCCAGCTAATATTTTTTTTATTTTTGGTAAAGATGGCGGTTTCACTCTTGCTTATACTGGTCTCTAACTCCTGCCTTCAAACAATCCTTTCACCTCAGCCTTCCAGAGTGCTGCGATTACAGGTACGAGCCACCATGCTGGCCTGCCAGGCTCTTTTTAACAACCAGTTCTTGAGGAAACTAATAGAGCCAAGACTTACTCATAACCACAAGGATGAAGACATTCATGAAGGATCCACCCCCAAGACCCAGACACCTCCTATTAGGCCCCACCTCCAACAAAGGGAATCAGATTTCAACATGAGACTTAGTGTGTGGGAGGGTCAAACAAACCAAGCTAGGGTAACCTTCATGAGTACTTAGTATCATACAGTCCTCTGTGCTTTCTGTGCCCTTGAGCCATAATTTTGTTGTTGTGGAGAGATCTAGTGCTTCTTTTTCTATGATCTGCTTAGTACTTTATTTATGATTTATTTGTATTTAAAAAATTAAAAAATATAAATATGATATATTCAGTACAGTACAGGATATATAAAATAAAAAATAAGTTTGTCCACTGCCCATATCCTTCTCATTTCTGAATTTTAACCCCTAGTCTTTCTCCATAAAGGTAATCACTATTAACAATTTCTAGTATACCCTTTCAAAAGACATTTTATGCATGTAACAGTGGCTGGCTGTATTTAAATCTGTCCTCTAATTTGCATCTATTAAAACATATACAATAGTTTTATGGTACATTTTTAGCCTTATTCTTGGTTTTACTTTGGCCTTACCCTTGTTTTTCTGTTTTAAAGAGTTTATGTTTAATTTTCTCTCATCACATTAAAAAAAACACACTTGTAGTTGAAATTCTTCCTGGTACCAGTAAGGATATAAGTAAATAAACAGTACTTTGTTATATTTTTAGTATGCTATAATTAAATCTAGATTGATCATTAATTGAATTGTTTCTTTTCAAGTGCTAATATGATTTTAAGCCAAGAATTTTTACCAATTAAATTATTAGAAAGCATTATTCTTTGGCATGTATATCATTAAATCTTTTCTTTTGCCCAATTCTATAGTAATGTGTAAGAAGTTAAATTTGCTGTTTATAGTTAGGTTTTATGTTGGATGAATCATCTATAAAACGGGGAGGAAGAAGGAAAGGGCAAGTGTATGTGTCAGATTTTGTCTAATTTAAAAGGGAATTAAAATAAATTATTACAAAGAGAAGGTATATTATATGCCAGCAACCATGCCCATTCATAAACACACAGTTTATCTGAGCAGTCACGGTTTTAAATATTTGGTCCTTTTTATTGTAAATGTATTGTTCATTTCTTTGGCTGATGGTCTATGGCTCAGTGTTGTATACTTCTCTGATTACATTTCTCTTTAATATTGAGATATACAATTGGCCATTCATATCCATGTGCTCTACATTTGTGGATTCAACCAACTGCAGATCAAAAATATTTTTAAAATTTTTGGACTTTTTTTCTTGTCATTATTTCCTAAACAGTACAGTATAACAACTATTTACATAGCATTTATATTGTATTAGTTATTACAAGTAATCTAGAGATGACTTAAAGTATATGGGAGGATGGGCATAGGTTATATGCAAATACAATGCCAATTTATATCAGGGACTTGAACATTCATAGATTTTGTAATCTATGGGATGTCCTGGACCCAATCCCCCATGGATACAAAGGGATGACTGTATAACTATTAACAGTTGGGACAATTTACTGAACTGTGGGTCAAGAGTCCTTCTCTTTGATGACAGTGGACATCTTTCAGAATAGAGTGGTACTCTGTTGAGCTTTATAGGTCATTCCTACCTGAACTTGATAGAATTCTAATAGTCAATGATTTCAGTGTCTTGACAAAAGAAATCAGCTAAACTGGTCTAGTATTCATGTGTTTTTGCCGTGCCGTTTTTTATTATATTGTTTAGCTTAAATATGGCATTTACAATAAAAGTCACTTCTTAGAAGCAACTAATATGAGATTTAATGCTGGCTCTTTGGTCTTTTGAAATTAAGTAATTTTACCTAGGTGAGAAAAAATCTTTCCTGATTCACAGCTGGATAATCCTGAATGAATGATTACACAAATTGAATACATCTAAATGATTACATATAATCCACACAATTCTGTATGATTATGTAATGCAAATAATCCTGAATTAGTTGGCTGCATGGTGTAGTTGACAAAGTTGAAAAACTATCACTTTTAGGCTTGCCTGATAAACTTTATATATAAACATAAATATATAAACATAAGTACATTTGTTAAGCTTATGCAGCTTGACTACTGGTTGTAAATTTTTTTGT
The DNA here is from genome assembly GCA_963574435.1 of Cheirogaleus major. Taxonomy (NCBI): domain Eukaryota; kingdom Metazoa; phylum Chordata; class Mammalia; order Primates; family Cheirogaleidae; genus Cheirogaleus; species Cheirogaleus major. The sequence goes on along the minus strand of CAUYPO010071593.1, from coordinate 4,568 downwards.
TTTCTAAAACTCTAGTTTGCCTCCATACCAAAATCAGTGTTGTGATTATGATGATAATGACTATTTTTATGCTTAAAGTGACACATAGCTTGAGTTTACAATGTTCAAAGTTAGGCAAGGAATTTCTGCTGCATAGTGTTTAGGAAGCTACTATTATTTTATTGTCAGATAATAGACCTTAAATAATACTTGTTTTATTTTTGTTTTTGATTCTAAATTCTTTTGAAAAAAATTTAATGGGCTGGCAAGTTTGATTTTTGTATTCATGAGCTAAGAACTGAGTAAACATGGGTTTCAGTTCTGACTCTGCCATTACTTAGGTGTACGACCTTGGGAAAATCCCTATTGGCTTTAGTTTCTTCACTTTTTAAATAGCAGGATTGAATTCCTAGTTTACCTGTGAACTCCTATCCACTTCTAAAACTCACTGACAAATAGTTTGTGATTCTTTCTATTTTTCTTCTCTCAGGTCAAAATAGTTTTTAATTTTCTTTTTTGTATATTTAAATAGAAATAGATTAGGACTCAGAAATTGAGAAAGCACAAGTTCTAAATCAGACTGGATCTTAATACTTCTTTTGCTAACCACACTAATCAAATCAAGGAATTAATCAGTTGTTCTAGGCCATTGTGAGGTGGGAACAGTAAGATTGTGTGTGTGTGTGTGTGTGTGTGCGCGCGCGCGCGCGTGCGTGCATGTATGTGTGTGTATATGTGTTTGTTGGTATGTGTAAATGTATGTATATGTGTGTTTGTGTGTATGTACACACACTCCTTCTATCAAATAATATCATTAAACCTCAATTTTAGAAAGATACTGTGAACCTGGGTTTTGTGATTATGGCCTTTACTAGTGTTCCTATCTGTCTTCCAGTTTTAATGCTGGGACTAGCATGTATTAATATTTCTGCTCTTACCCCAGGAGTAGAGCTCCCCTTTTTCCCATTTTTCCATTTCCTGCCTTCAGTGAGTTTCCACCAAGCTATGATATTGATGCTCTTTTTCCTAAAAATTAAAGATTTTAAGGGATATAGGCCAGATGAGTCTGGGTAGAGTTTCTCATCTGATTTGAATGGAATTGTACCAGTGCTATCAGGTATAGGTTTGCAGATTAAATATTTTGTTTTTTAGGAGAGGTAGGCTAGATAGTTTTGGGTGGCTTTTCAACAGTGGATACTATTCTCCCTTAGCCAATCGGAATTCTCCCCTGTCTTCCTTGTGTTCGTACTGGAGTTCCAGGAAGAAGAAGGTGGTAGTAAGTGTACAACTCCTTCTATATTTGCAGCTCCCAAGGTTTTACACTCTCTTGATAGCCCACTTTCAACCTAATTTAGCAGTTCCTTAAAAATTTCTAGTTTAATCTTGGCGGATTATATGGTGTTCAGTGGCATCATTTGTAGCTTTGGAAAAGCTTGGATCCTGTTTCTTCCCATAGGTGACTGTCTTTCTCCGTATTTCAGGGTAATTGTTTGACCTGTGACCTCATTTCTCTTATGGGCTCAGGAAAAGTCATTAATTTGGAACTTTACATGCTTTTTCATTTTTATATCTTAGGATATCTTAGGATGCTCTTTCTAGCTCTTTACGTCTTTGATCTTAAACTAGAAGTCCTTTTTCTTCCTAAAAAATACTTTTATTTTATTTTATTTTATTTTTTTTGCTGCCATTCTCCATCTATTAATTCATTATATATTTTTTCCGGTTAGTCTTTTTGTTGTTGTTGTTTGTAGAGACAGGACTTCCCTATGTTGGCCAGGCTGGTCTGGAATTCCTGGCTTTAAGCAATCTTCCTGCCTCAGCCTCCAGAGTTGCTGGGATTATAGGTGTGAGCCACCACTCCTTTAAGTCTCAAACATATTTATAATAGCTGATTTAAAGTTCTTGTCTGTTCTCTTCTGTATTTATTGTCCAGTTTTTTTAATTCTTATAAATCACATTTTCCTTCTTTGAATTTCTGGTAAATTTTCTTAAAGGACCACATAATAAATATTGTAGGCTTGCGGACCATATGGATTCTGTCACTACTATTCAACTTTGCCATTATAGCTCAAAGGTAGCCATAGACAAAACATAAATGAATTGGTGTGCCTGAGTTCTAATAAAACTTTATAAAAACCAATGACCAGTTTGTGAGGCTGTAATTTGCTGACTCCTGAGTTAGACAGGAGGTTTACGTGGTTTTGATCTTTAGTATTTACGTGCATTTTCTGTTTGGTTTTTTTAACATTTAAAGAAAACTTGGCATTATTATAGTGATAAAATTTAATACAGATCATCTCTAAACTCTTTTTTAAAAATAAAACACAGGAGATAAAGGGCTGATAGCTAGAATCTATATAAAACTCAGGAAAATCAGCAAGAAAAAAATTAACCAACCCTTTTAAAAAGTGGGCAAAGGACATGAACAGAAAATTTTCAAAAGAAAACAGACTAATGGCCAAAAAGCATGAAAAATTGCTCAACATCTCTAATCATCAGGGAAATGCAAATAAAACCACAATGAGATATCACTTAACTCCAGTGAGATTGGCTTTTATCAAAAAGTCCCAGAACAACAAATGTTGGCGTGGATGTGGAGAGATAGGAGCACTCCTACCCTGCTGGTGGGACTGCAAATTAGTATAGCCTCTATGGAAAGCAGTATGGAAATACCTCAAATAACTAAAAGTAGAACTACCATTTGATCCAGCAATCCTACTAGTGGCTATTTATCCAAAGGAAAAAAAGACATTCTAAAATAAAGACATCTGGGAGGGCGGAGCAAGATGGCGGACGAGAAACACCGCCAGACAGAGTGTCTCTGCAGAAAAGCCAGGTTCTAGAAGAAATTAGAAGAAAGAAGCAAGCTGACGACCATACATCACATGAGGGTCGGAAGGAGCGGTACCAGAGACAACGGGAGACTCCATGGGAGGAGGCTGCGGAGGAGAACTGGAAGAAGAGACCTCCCGAGCAGCTTGGAGACCAGAGGAAGGGTAGGTGGAGCAGTTAACTTTCCCCTCCCTTGCATCCCGGACTGCTGGTGGGCTCCCCAGCGGTTGGAGAGACCTGCAGGCACCAACCCAGGGACGGCCGCCGCCGGTGAGTGGTAAGTCTGTAGCTGACCCAGCACCAGGCTCCCAACTCCCTCAGGGCACCTCCATGTGCACAGACCCGAGCCATGTGGCAGACGCCATATTGGTACACTCTCCGCTCCCCCATTGCTATCCGCGTCTGCCGAGGGAGACAATATAGCCACCAGCCGGAGGCATCCCCAGGGAACAGGACCTTCCCTTTTGAGGCCCTACAGCTCACTGAGGGGTACTCAGACGGGGAGCTCTCTACCTGCAAGCCCTCCGAGGTGCTGCTGGCCTGGTGATACCAGGAGAACGGGGCAGACCCTGAGGCTGAGAGACATTGACTCAGCTTGGGCTCTCCATGGGGGAATTAGGAATGGCAGTCCTCTCCCTGGTGGGGTCAGGGATTGAACTCCGGGGCCCAGAGGTCAGACCTGCAGACCAGATCCCGAGCACCCAGGTCTCGTATTGCCCAGGGAACAGAAGGGATATTCGGAACAAGCCTACTAAGGAGTGTGTGCCTTCAGGGGTAGATCAGCCTGTTTGAGAGCAAACCTCCTCCCAAAGGGGGGCCGTACGCCCAGCCCAGGTGGTGACCCTGTGCAGGGAACCACCCAGTCTGCATCAAAGCTTAGGAAGACCCGGTGGCATGACGTCTAGCCTGCTGGCAGAGGCCCAGGAGACGCCCCGGATTTGGGGAGGGTGGAAAGGAGCGAGGTCTGCTCCAGACTGCAGGTCTCAGACACTCCCACCCCCACATGCAGACTTTCTGACTGAGTGGGGCCATCGTTGCCCATCCTTGACAGCTTTTCCCAGAAGCAGAGAATAGAACTTTGACCTGTGCTAATAGCATTTGTGGTGGTTGAGGGCAGGCTAACCCAACCCAGCTCCGCCCAGATTCACTAACAGACCAGCCCTCACTGAAATGTAGAATAAGGATACACCTGGAAGTGCCAGGGCCCTACCCACCACCTGAGGCACTAAAGTGCCTCTACAAAGGAACAAGGGCTGGTTACAGGACCCAAAAACAGCAGTGTAGCCTGCTCCTCCGAGCAAGTGCCACCTACCGACAGGGAGGACATTCTGCACACCCTTTTATGGCATCCACTGACTCATCATACAGGGTGTGGTCTAATCTCACCCACAAACACCACCTACTGGCTCAGAGACTACACAGGGTGTGTCATTATCCAAACGAAAACCTAAAAGTAAGAAGCAACCACTGATCCAAATGGGAAGAAATCAGCGAAGGAACTCTGGAAATATGAAGACCCAAACGGTAAGCCCACCATCTAAGAGTAACCCCAACCCCTTAGAAATGGACAGCAACCAAAATAAGACCACTAAAATGACAGAAGAAGAATTTCGAACATGGACCGTAAAAAAATTCAACGACTTGCAAGAACAACTGGATAACCAACACAAAGAAAATGCAAAAAGAGACCCCAGGACGTGGAACAAAAATTCACTGAAGAAATTGAAACAATGAAGAAAACTCTAACCGAACTCCTG
>CAUYPO010071592.1:0-10282 GCA_963574435.1 Cheirogaleus major | reverse complement strand
CTGTGTCGTATGTATCTTTAAATCCCTAGGACCTGGCATAATGCCTGGCATGCCATAGGTCCTCGTTGAATGCCCGAGTTCTTTCTCCCTTTTGATGTGCCTGGCAACTCCCACTAATATTTCAATTCACAATTCAAATGTCACCCACCTGTGAAACCTCCACTCTGGGTCAAGGTCTTTCCATAAATTGGTGCATCCCTAGCACTTTGTATACATTTCTATCATGGTGCTTCATTCATTCAACACGTATTTATTAAGTTCTTTCTATGTACCAGCACTGTTTTAGGCCCTGGGGCTGTATCATGAACACATTGATTTTTTTTTATCATCTGAGACAGAGTCTCACTCTGTTGCCCGGGCTAGAGTGCCGTGGCGTCAGCCTAGCTCGCAGCAGCCTCAAACTCCTGGGCTCAAGCGATCCTCCTGCCTCAGCCTCCCAGGTAGCTGAGACTACAGGTGCGTGCTACCACGCCCGGCTATTTTTTCTATTTTTAGTTGCCTGGCTAATTTTTTTTCTATTTTTTAGTAGAGACAGGGGTCTCGCTCTTGCTCATGCTGGTCTCAAACTCCTGATCTCAAGTGATCCTCCTGCCTAGGCCTCCCAGAGTGCTAGGATTACAGGCGTGAGCCACCATGCCCAGTCAAACACATTTGTTTTCAAAAATCTCTGCCCTGGCCGGGCGTGGTGGCTCACGCCTGTAATCCTAGCACTCTGGGAGGCCAAGGTGGGTGGATGGCTCAAGGTCAGGAGTTCGAAACCAGCCTGAGCAAGAGCTAAAAAATAGAAAGAAATTAATTGGCCAACTAAAAATATATAGAAAAACTTAGCCGGGCATGGTGGCACATGCCTGTAGTCCCAGCTACTTGGGAGCCTAAGGCAGGAGGATCACTTGAGCCCAGGAGTTTGAGGTTGCTGTGAGCTAGGCTGACGCCACAGCACTCTAGCCCGGGCAACAGAGTGAGATTCTGTCTCAGGAAAAAAAAAAAAAGAATCTCTGTCCTCATGGAGCTTATGTTTTTTGGGAAGAAGACAGACAATAAGCAATAAGAATAGTAGGTATAGTAGGTAGCCAAACAAATTAATAAAACAGATGACCTATAAGAAGATAAATGCAACAGGGAAAAAATAGAACAGGATGGTCAGGATAGACCTTACTGAGAAGAGACATTGAGCAAAGACTTGAAGGAGGTAAAGAAATGAGCCAACAAGTTATTTGGAGGAATAGTCCTCTAGACAGAAGGGACAGCTAGAAAAAAGGCCCTCAGGCAGCAGCGTGTGGCCTGCTCGAGGGACAGAAAAGAGGCCAGTGTAGCAGTGATGGAGCGAGCAAGGGGGAGAATCCTGGGTGATGAGGGCAGAGAAGTAGCTACGGACCAGATTATTCAGGGTCTTGCAAGCCTTCGTAAGGACTTTGGTGTTTGGTCTGAGTGACTTGGGAGCCACTGCAATATTGTGAGTAGCGACATGATCTGAATCAGAATTTTTTTAAACTTTTTTTTCTATGTATTTTTAGTTGGCCAATTAATTTCTTTCTATTTTTAGTAGAGACGGGGTCTCGCTCTTGCTCAGGCTGGTTTTGAACTCCTAACCTTGAGCGATCCACCCTCCTCGGCCTCCCAGAGTGCTAGAATTACAGGCGTGAGCCACCACACCCGGCCAATCTGAATCAGATTTAACAAGATTTTCCTGGCTACAGCTGGGAATAGAGTCTTGTGGGTAAGGTAGGGAGGCCAGGATAGAAGCAGGAAGAACAGTTAGAAGTGTCGTACTAGTCTGGAGGGAAATGATGGTAGTAAGCCAGGGGATGGTAGTCTAGGTGGTAAGTGGTTGGATTCTGCATATATTTTGTAACTGTATGTTCATGTTTCTGTCTTCCATATTGGACTGAGAGTTTGCAAGGAGCACATATTATTTATTTATTTTTATATCCTCGATGCCTAGTATATGCCTGATGTCTAGCAGATGCTCAATAACTGCTCAATGAATGTATTCTATTTCTTTTGTTTTGAGACAGAGTCTTGCTCTGTTGCCCAGGCTGGAGTGCAGTGTTGTCATCATAGCTCACAGCAACCTCAAACTCCTGAGCTCAAGCGATCCTCCTGCCTCAGCCTCCTGAGGAGCTGGGACTACAGGTGTGTATCACCACGCCTGGCTATTTTTTTCTATTTTTAGTAGAGACATGGTCTCGCTCTTGCTCAAGCTCGTCTTGAACTCCTGACCTCAAGTGATCCTCCCACCTCGGCCTCCCAAAGTGCTACGATTGCAGGTGTGAGCCACTGCGCCCGGCCTGCTCTATTTCTTAAAGCAGATTAAATGTTCTTTGGGAGAATGTTCATCTTTGCAATTCTCACAGCATCAAGGCCAGTGCCTTCCTCGCCCTTGGTAGGTTCTCAGGGCCTCTCAGTTAACAGATGGATACAGAGCGAAGCCTCACTTCCCCAGATGCCCAGCCTACTAGGCTAATGGGCAGAAAGTAAACGGTCTTCTGCTGCTGTTCTTTCTCTAACTTCAAGTAAGAAAAGTGCCCACTGAAATGTATCTGGAGGCCCACACACCCCTAAGGCACAGGGTGAGGGCATAGAGAGAAGGACTCCGAATGAGGAGGAAGCCCCCTCTAACAGGGTTCCCAGGGAGGGCACCATTCTGGAGAGGGCTACAGAGGGCGTATGGCACCCTCACAAGAGAGGACTGGAACCTGGAGACCCACCCTGTCATTAGTGCCAACTTCACAAAACCTTTACGCTGTTTGAGGAAGAGGACGGTTTCTCCAGGCCGAGTCAAGAGGGCTTCGGCAGCTCCACCCACCACGATAATCATGGCATTGCCTGAGCCTCTCTGGGTCAGGACGTACTTCACGGACGACTCGCTCACTGGGCGCGCGCCTGTGAAACCAAAGAGTCAAGTGTTAGAACAAACTTGGTGCCTGAGGATGGGGTAAGGAGTTCCTCTGGCTAGGCTCTTCCTGTTGGGGACTGCTCTTTTGTTTCTTGACTACTGCTGTTTCCACCTTTCTGTCTTTGACCTCTATATCGTGGGTTAGCCCTGGCCTCAGGTTGGTTCTTTTTTTGTTTTTTTGAGACAGAGTCTCACTCTGTTGCCTGGCTAGAGTGCCGTGGCGTCAGCCTAGCTCACAGCAACCTCAAACTCTTGGGCTCAAGCGATCCTCCTGCCTCAGCCTCCTGAGTAGCTGGGACTACAGGCATGCGCCACCATGCCCGGCTAATTTTTTCTATATATATTTTAGTAGGCCAATTAATTTCTTTCTATTTTGGGTTGCTCAGGTTGGTTTCGAACTCCTGACCTTGAGCAATCCACCCGCCTTGACCTCCCAGAGTGCTAGGATTACAGGTGTGAGCCATTGCACCCGGCCCTGAAGTTGGTCTTAGGGTCAGCTGCTTACCTTGAGGGTCTGTGCTACTACAGTTGGATCTATACGAGCTCTACCTACTACTACCCAAAGCCTACTACCTTTCAGATCAACAGTATTTAAGCCCAGCCCTTTCCTCTCTACCCATGAACCACAGCCGTCTTCCACTCTGCCCAGGCTGACAACCCTGGAGACCCTCTACTCCCACAGTGGAGAGTTCTCTGCTCCAGAGGTGATCAGGACTAGCCACCACCAACCTGCTTCCTCCCTAAGAGCAACCTGTCAAAGGGGAGCCATTGGCTGGGGTTTCTGGAGAGTAGGCAGACCCAGGAGCCTATAGAAGCCAAATTGAAGTGTAGCTGAATGATGGAATGTGGATGACATCCTGTTGTTAAAAACAGTAACAGAGTCTTTTTGTCTCTCATCTTTGCCCTGTGCTTACCTTCTATTCTCTACTGGGATGGCAGAAATTGCGTCCGGGCTCCAGCCACTGAGATCCCTCTCCAGGGCCACGCCAACCTCACAGGGGAGCAGAGCAGAAGCACCCTCTGGGACTCCAGTAGTCCCACCTCGCCCCTCCAGATAAATGCATCTTACCTTCTAATGTTTGGCTTCAGATGTTTTCTGGTGTTCAGAAGGGTGAATATTCACTCAGAGAGTGACATTTGTCATAGTGCCCTAGCTTGAAGCCTGGCATAGAGAAGTTGTCCTGGAGTCTGAAGCTTGCCTATCCTTTTTCCCTTGGCATCTTATGCAAGGGTGAAGGGGTTCCCAGGAGATGAAGGTCATGGGCCAGGAACACACTAGCTAGTATGAGAGACTTTAAAATGTCTTTAAGACACAGTGGGATGAGAGCTACTGTACAAATGACTGGGCAAAAGAAGCCAACTAACATCCCAGAAAGAGTCTGATCAAGTTTGTCTGAGCTACCCCACTCAGACCTGCTTTTTCCTGCATTTGTGTTTAATACTTGGCTTTCGCCCTCTTATTTCCATAGATTCTCCTTCTGAAAGGAATCTTAGCACCTCTTATGAATACCTGTAACTTCCGCTGCTGCTCAACTGAACCCTACCTCCCAAATATTGGACAGAACTTGATGCTTGGCCTCATACTCCTATGATTGACCCAGAGTGTTCTGGACTCATTTTCTATCAAGTCCTGAAGAGTGACTGTCAGGGCTTATTGGGGTTGGAGCCCCAAGGTAGGTCAGAGAATGAAATTTCTTATACTCACCCAACCACATCACAAACTCTCGCAAAACTGGCATCCAGAAGAACCCTTCCAAGGTCCCTACGTAGGGAGTGATGGATGGGAAAATCTTAGCAAAGCCAGTGGCCTCAGTGGCAAAGTTGATGAAGATACTGTAAGAGTATAAGCCATGGGGGTGGCTGGCAATGATGTAGTTGTGACTTGGAGAAAGTTCATGAGTCTTCACCAGCTGTTAGAGGGAGATTGAGTCAGAGCATTGGCTAGGAAGAAGGAAGAGAGGGTGTGTACTCAAACCCCAGCAGACAGCTTAAGCTTCCCTCTGGGAGCCTCAAATCTCTGTTCATTGGGGTGTCATTATTGTCATGGGATTGCCAGGGGTTGTGATGGTCAGAGAGGCTGAGCTAGGTTTGCCACTGCGGGAAAGGCTGCTGCGCGCCTGTCCCCCCACCTGCCCATCCATCTTGGGCCCTTGCTCTGCCTTATGCCTCTGGGCCTTGACCTTCACTGCTGACCACTAAAGCCTTTGAAAATATGGAGCTGAGTAGGGAGTGGGAGTCTAGGCAACAGGGACTGAGGGCACCCAAAGGTAGTCACCTTTACTGGGAAGTAACTTCCGAAATATTTCCAGAGGGTCCAGTTTCGTACCCAAGCTGAACGTCTACAACCTGTGGGTACAGAAGGAAGGGAAGAGCAGATGGGACATTGCCTCTCCCAGAGATGAGAGTTCTGCCTCAGTCCTCGGGTCACAGGAGTGGCCTCCTTGTCACACCTCAGAGCTGTAAGTACTGTCCATGAACACAACCCCCAAGACATAGGAAGCCCCTGCTCCTCTGGAGCCAGCCAGAAAGGTGATACGAAAACAGCCTGAGGCTGGGGACACCTGCCCAGAAACCTTAACCTCTTGATTCTTCCTGAGCCACGTGGTAAAGACCTCTGTCCCTGCTGAGCTTTGCTCTCCCCTCTCCCTCCTTTCCCTTCTTCCCTTCCTTTGCTTCTCCCCCTCTCTCCCCCCCTCCCTCCCGTGGCTCCATCCTTGGCACAGACAGGACCACCATTCTGCCCCCATCTCTTACCTTGACTGTGGGTATTCCGATCATAGGCTATCCAAGCTATGACAAGCATACTCAAGGGCCAGAACTTGGTGAATGGCAGATAGAAGAATAAAAGGACAGTACAAGTAGATCCTGAGGGGACACAAAGGGTTCCAGTTTTAGTACACTTCTCACAAGGCGGATCTCTGCTCTACACTGAAGAAGTAGGGCAAGGCTGGTGTGCAACCTTGTCTCCCTCTCCCTCTCACCCCTCATCCCTCACCTCCCACCCTCTACCCAGCTCTGCTGTGGTCCAGACTGGCCTCTGAGCACTCAGACTGGGGTCTCCTTGATGGCTGAGATCTTAATTGAGGAGACAGCAGAACCACGAGGTTCTCAGAGCAGACCCTCAGGCAGGGTCCAAGGACAGCTCTGCTCGGCAGGTGGGAAGAAGAGACATTGGGCTAGGGGCTGACATCTTCATTTTGGGACCTTGGGAAATTCTTTCTAAAAGCTCGACCCTCCTTCTTTTGTTGAACTGTTAAGTCCTCATATTGCAGTAGAGAGGGGTTGCCTGCAGTGAACAGGCTGTTTGATGCTGAGAAGAAAACATGGATTAAAAACTGCTTTACTGTGTTCTATTTTGCCCCATTCAAAATGTCGCAAAGGTTCAGAAAAGGAAAAATGTATCTCTGTTAGCAAAGGGCCACAGCAGGCTGGGAAATGCAAACATAATACATCTTACAGCAGTGGGAATTGAATTCCATTTTTAAATCTGCAGTCATGAGAAAGAGAGGCTAAGTACACAAAAAAGACCTGGCTGAGGGAATGATTTCTTTGACCAGGTACCACATCCTGGCAGATAAAAGTTTCAGAGAAGGGAAAGAAACTCAAGAGTTACCTACCAGCAGGTTTGTCTCTTGCATTTTGGACATACATGAAAATGGCAGGAAAAAGACTGAATGGGCACTGCTTTCGAAATTCATGTTATGGAGCAGAAGAAACCTTAGTGATAGGCTGAATTCCCCTCAGGAGAGCTGGCTGCGATGCTGGCTGCCATGCTAATTAGACAGGAACTAGCGGTGGGAGGAATTTTCTGGGCAGCCTGTGGATAAAAGCCCCACTACCTCTGACCTTCATAAAAGATGACAGTACGTTTGCCAGTTAAGCTTCAGAAAAAAACTCAGATAAATAAGAATCATTACTAATTAAAGGTAGCCTAAGTGTATCATTTCTTTTATATCTTGTGTTTCAAATAAATTTTGTGTCCCCAGTATTTAGAACAGTGTCTGGCACATAAATAATCAACAAATATCTGTAGATTGATTGAAAAAGAAATAAGTGTTTTCTTTTTTCAATAATACATAAAGTTCAATGATGACTGTTTAGTCGGCATGTATAATGTTATAGAAATGTGATGTTATTTACAAAGGGTAGACAGAGTAATTGTGCGCCTTGTAACTCCATTTACCTGCCAGTCTTAAACGAGGGCTAAGAGCCCTTATTGCGGTAACGCCAGCACCCCCTTGTGGAATCTATTTGAACTGCAGGTGTGGCCCTGCAGGACATCATCAATGTCCTTTGAGGACAAAGCTTCCAGACACAGCCTATTTATTTGAATGTCGTCGGTGTCATGCATGGTGACAAAAGTGAGATTTAAAGATATAGGAAGAACAGAAGCCAAATGTGGAAGAGCTAAAGCTCACAGAACAAGGAGTTCTGCGACATAAACCAAGGGTATCCTGAGGAAGGAATGATAAAGAACAAACATTTGTGTGTATGTATGTGTGACAGTTCCAACTTTTCTCGAGTGAGGCATCTTTGAGAGGTTATCAAGGAGGAAGTTGACATAGGTGGGCTCCTAATTTAGCTTGTATTGAAGACGGCCAAGCCACTCTAATAGATGTGCAGTGGTGTCTTATCATAACTTTAATTTTCATTTCCCTAATAGCTAATGATACTTAATAGCTTTTCATGTGCTTATCTACTTTCTGTGTATCCTCTTTGGTGAAGGGTCTATTCAAATCTTTTGCCCACTTTCAATTAGGTGGTTTGTTTTCTTACTGTTGACTTTTGAGAGTTCTTTAAAGATTTTTGGATGCAAGTTCTTTGTCTGATATATGATTCGCAAACATTTTCTCCCAATCTGTGTCTATCTTTTCATTCTTGTAACAGTCTTTCTTAGAGCAAAAGCATTTAATTTCGGTGAAGTTCAATTTATCCATGTTTTTTCCTTTTACAGATTGTGCTTTTGATGTCAAATCTAAGAACTCTTTGCTTAACCTCAGGATTTCTCTTATGTCTTCTACCAAAAGTTTTACAGTTTTCTGTTTTACATTTAGATCTATGATCCATTTCAAGTTAATGTTTTCCAGCTAAACGGAGACATAATTGACAAATAAAAATTGTACATATTCAAGATGTACAACATGTTGATTTGATATATGTATACATTGTGCAATGATTACCACAATCAAATTAATCAACACATGCACCACCACCACACATAGTTACCCTTTGTGTATGTGTGTGGGGGGTGAGGACACTTAAAATCTACTCTCTTACCACATTTCAAATAAATGTTACAGTGTATTAACTATAATCACTATACTTTATATTATCACCAGATAATAAATTATAAGTTATCTTATAACTGGAACTTTGTACCCTTTGACCAATATCTCATTTCCCCCTTGACTTAGGCCCTGGCAACTACCATTCTATTCTCTGCTTCTGTGAGCTCAACTTTTTCAGATTCCACCTATAAATGAGATCATACAGTATTTGTCTTTCTGTGTCTGGCTTATTTCACTTAACATAATGTCCTCCATGTTCATCCATGTTGTTGCAAATGGCAGAATTTCCTGTTTTTTTTTTTTTTTTTTGAGATAGAGTCTGTTGCCCAGCCTAGAGTGCGTCAGCCTAGCTCACAGCAACCTCAAACTCCTGGGCTCAAGCGATCCTCCTGCCTCAGCCTCCTGGGTAGCTGGGACTACAGGCATGTGCCACCATGCCTGGCCAATTTTTTCCATATATTTTTAGTTATCCAGCTAATTTCTTTCTATTTTTTTTTTTTTTTTGAGACAGAGTCTGACTCTGTTGCCCAGGCTAGAGTGCCGTGGCATCAGCCTAGCTCACAGCAACCTCCAACTCCTGGGCTCAAGCGATCCTCCTGCCTCAGCCTCCCGAGTAGTTGTGACTACAAGTGTGCACTACCACGCCCGGCTAATTTTTTCTATTTTTAGTAGAGATGGGGTCTCACTCTTATTCAGGCTGATCTCGAACTCCTGAGCTCAAGGGATCCTCCCACCTCGGCCTCCCAGAGTGCTAGGATCACAGACGCAAGCCACCATACACAGCCAAATTTCCTTCTTTTTATGGCTAAATAATATTCTAGTGTGTGTGTATATGTGTGTGTATCCCATTTTCTTTATTCATTCATCTATCAGTGAACACTTAGGTTGATTGCATTATCTTGGCTATTGTGAATAATGTTGCAATGAACATGGGAGTGCAGTTATCTCTTCAAGATACTAATTTCATTACCTTTGGAACTTCTACACTATTTTCCATAACGGCTGTACCAATTTACATTCCAACTAAGAGTATACAAGGATTCCCTTTTCTCCACATCCTAACACTTGTATCTTTTATCTTTTTTTTTTTTTTTTTTTTTGAGACAGGGTCTTGCTCTGTCACCCAGGTTGGATTGTGGTGGTGCAATCATAGCTCACTGTAACCTTGAACTCATGGGCTCAAGCGACTCTCCCACTTCAGCCTCCTGAGTAGCTGGACTGCAGGCATGTGCCACCACACCAAGCTAATGTTTTTGGTTTTTTTTAGTGGAGACAGGCTCTCATTACATTGCCCAGACTGGTCTTGAACTCCTGGCCTCAAGCAATACTCCTGCCTTGGCCTCCCAAATTGCTGGGATTACAGGCATGAACCATGTTATCTTTTTGATAATAGCTATTCTAACAGGTATAAGGTGGTTTTGATTTGCATTTCCTTGATGACCAGTAATGTTTAGCATCTTTTCATATACTTGTTGGCTATTGGTATGTCTTCTTTGGAAACTGTGTAGTCAGGTCCTTTGTATGTTTTAAAAATTAGGCCCCCCCCCTTTTTTTGCTGTTAAGTTGTATGAGTCCTTCATATATTTTGGAAATTAACCCCTTATCAGATATATGGTTTGCAAATATTTTATTCTATTCTGTTGGTTGCTTTTTCATTTTGTTGATTGTTTCCTTTGCTTTTTTTTTTTTTTTTCTGACAGAGTCTCACTCTGTTGCCCGGGCTAGAGTGCCGTGACGTCAGCCTAGCTCACAGCAGCCTCAAACTCCTGGGCTCAAGCAATCCTTCTGCCTCAGCCTCCCGAGTAGCTGGGACTACAGCCATGCGTCACCATGCCCGGCTAATTTTTTCTGTATATTTTTAGCTGTCCAATTAACTTCTTTCTATTTTTGGTAGAGACGGGGTCTCGCTCTTGCTCAGGCTGGTCTCCAACTCCTGAGCTCAAACGATCCAGCCGCCTTGGCCTCCCAGAGTGCTAGGATTACAGGTGTGAGCCACCCCACCCAACCTTTCATTCTTTTTGATGCTATTGTAAAAGGGGTTGATTTTTTCTTTATTTCTTTTTTGGATAGATCATTGTTAGTGTGTAGAAATGCAACT
>CAUYPO010071591.1:0-26243 GCA_963574435.1 Cheirogaleus major | reverse complement strand
AGCTTAAAGCAATACATATTTATTTCTGTACAGTTCTGGAGGCCAACAGTCAAAAATCACTTTTACTGAATGGAAATCAATATATAAGCAGGACTGTGCTTCCTTAAGAGGCTCTTAAGGAGAATCCCTTGCTTGTTTCTTTGAGCTTCTAGTGGCTGCCAGCATTCCTTGGCTTGTGGCTGCATCATTTCAATCTTTGGCTTGTGTTCACATTGCTTTTTCCTCTTTTGTGTGTCACATTTCCCTCTGCCTCCTTCTTATAAAGACATATGATTGCATGTAGGGCCCACCCTGAAAACTCAAGTAATCTCCCCATCTCAAGAGCCTTAATATTATCACATCTGTAAAGTGCAATTTTTGTATGATATAAAGTGACACTCAGAGGGTTCAGGGGACTAGAACGTGGATCTCTGAGGGCCATCATTCAGCCTGCCCCTGGAACTAAGGGGATGCTTTGCACACAGCTGGGTCCCTGAGGAACACAAACAGGCTTGTTGGTGGGCTCTGTCAGGAATCAGTTGAGCTGCAGTTGTCTTTCACTGATTGTGAAGAAGGACCAAATTTCAAACGTGAAGGCTTAGTTATCCCACACACACCCGTGAAGTGATGAGCCCGGACTGTGTCCCTCTCTCGTTTCAAATACAGGCCTTAGACAGAATCTGTGGTCCCACCAACCCGTTCTTGTGGTGTTGAGGCCAACCATATGTTCTCAATAATCCGAGATTCTGCCCATTTACTTACTGTCTCTTTTTGCTACTTTGAAGCTAAGTGGGGGGGATGGATACATATTCATTATTTTAAAACTTCTTGTTAGGTGCAAGGGATTGTGGTAGGTCACTTAGCATGGTGATTAAGAGAACAGTGTCTAAAGCAGATGGCCAGGATCCAGGTCCTGATCTTCTAATCGCTGCCTATGTGACCCTACCTCTGTGCCTCTGTTCCCCATCTATGAAATAGTCTCTGCCTCAAAAGGTGGTTGAATACTAAATGAGATAATATGTGTAAAGTACTTGGGCAATGGCCGGCTGCTAGATGATCTCTGATCTCTCTAATTTAACAAATGTTAGCTGCTATTGACTTGAATGGAGAAACCAAAGAGATAAGCATCCCTGAGTGAGACATGGGGGACGGCTGAGGCAAGATACACGCAAAAAAAAAAAAAGTTTGGGAGTTAAGACAGTAAGTTGAACAAGAGGTCTGAGCATTGAGAGGTTTTTTCTTTTTTTATTTGTTTGTTCTTAAGGCAGTCAAGTAAAAGAAGAAGAAGATGGAAGGAAAAACGAATGCTATATCTGGAGGAAAGATGGTTGTGCAGGCTTCCTGTGCTGCTGGTAGTTAGCTTTAGTGTGTGGCTGGGCAGTTGGGCAGTAAGGTGTTGCACTGAGAATGTCAACCCAGTGCAGCTTGTGCTGGTGTGAAAAGACATGAAGCCCCAGCTCTGAGGCCTAGGGAGACTTCACATTTAGTGACCACCGAGTTATTAATCTCCCTAAATATCATCTTAGAAAAAGTGGATAATATCTAGAAGGAAGATTTAAGGACTAAAGGAATGTATGAGAAATCACCCAGTTACATGCAAAATGATTTTAGTTTTCTATAGGACCAATTATTTGGGATAAGGCAAGCATGCAATTGAAGTCTTCATTCTTTTAAAAACAATATGAAACCACCAAACCTTGCCTCATATTTAAGGGACATTCATTTCTTGAACGTTCTTTGAACATATATTGTGTCCTGTGGACTATGCTAGGAGCTGCTGATAAAGTCATGAATGTGAATATTAAATATTTCTGCCTAGGGAAACTTACAGACCAAAAGTTCTGCCTAGAGTAACTTATGGACCAGTAGTAGAGACAGAAACGCAAGGAGAAAATACCACAGGGGTATTATCATTACCCCTGTATTGATCATTACCTCAGTATTATCATGAAACTACCAACAGATTACGGAGGGGTGCCCCTTTGGAAAGGAATCCCTGTCTGCAGGAACAGGGGAACGTAAATATAAAAATATTTTTATAAAAACAGCAATAAAGAAGAGGACTCAGTGGAAAATGACGTATTTGGTTTGGATTGGGCTAAAAAGGATGTTCTGGAACTTCGCTGGGCTTTTTGCACATGGAGAAAGCTGGGCTGACAGTCTAACTCCGAAGGCCAATGAATAGCTGCTGGATGATTACTCTAAGTGACACCTGGGAATACATTTCTATAATATTAAAAGTGGTGTATGGCTTATTGCAAAATACATCCTGATATGTATAGTACACAATATGCCTAGACCATCGCGGTAACAAAATCACAGCGAGGTCCTGCGTACTGAGGGGGTTGGGGGAAGGTGAGCGAGGACCCCAGGACCTGTCCCTTGCTTGGAGACTAAGGGGTTTCCAGAGCGGGGGTGGGGGCTCCCGGCAGGGGAAGTTCAGAGCCGAGGGAGCGGCAGGAGCACGTGGGCTGAGGGGGGTGGGAGGACGCAGACGGAGGAGTAACCGGTGGAAGTGTCAAAGAGGAAGGAGTGGAGGGCTGCCGGGGTGACAGGGTGTGGTCTGTGGGGGAGCGGGCGGACCGAGAGAGGAGGGCAGAGAGACCCACCAGGACCGAGGAGGCAGAGGGGAGCGTGGCTGCGTCGCTCGGTGGGGTGACCGCCAGGAGCGCGGCGCGAGGGCCGAGTGGCAAGGGGAGTTTCCCGTCCTCGCTAAGTGGAGCCCCTGCTCGGAGCTGCGCCAGCGCCTTCTGCCTGGGCCCGCGGTGCCAGACACCTGCCGAGTCCGAAGCCGGAGTCCGGCTGAGCCTTCCGCCCCCAAGTAAGTCTTGCCTTTTCTCTCCATTTCTGCTCCGCCGCTTCTGCCTCTTTATCTGCGGAGCGAGGAGCTGCTGACGGGGGACTGACTGCGCGCAAAGCGCACCAGGGCGCTCCGGCGGCGTCCAGGGATGCTCCAGCCTCCCGGCGCGCCCCGGCCGGCGCGGGGCCCCGGCCCCGAGGCCCTGCCGCCCTGTCCCCGTGCGCAGCGTGGACCGAGGCGGCGGCAGAGTTGTTGGCACTGATACTACCCGTCTTTTGTGTCTTGCCCGATCCCAGAGCCCTGCCAGGCCGGGGGGGAGGAGGGAGCGGAAGCCACTTTATGGTTCCTGGCCCCACCTCTTGCCCTCACCCCAAATCCTTCGGGATTTCAAAATGCCGCGGACTCGGGCGCAAGTGAGTGCCAACCCCGCAGCTGGGCTGGTTGGAGCCGAGTGGGCAGCCTGCTGGACCGTCACGCCGTCCCCCTCTTCTGATTCTCTTTTTAGATGCAGAATCTTTAACTGGTGGGTGCTGAGAGGAAGGGCTGGCTGGGTGAGCATAGGTGTCTGGGTGTAGGGAACGACCTACCTTCTTGCTTTTCTTGGGGTTTGGAGGGACAAGGGTGGGGGCACCGAGAGCCCGGAGCGTCCCGCGCTGGCTGGCTTGCGAGCGGCTGGCGAGCAGGCGTTCGCTGGGTGGGTCCCTTGTCTGGCTCATTGTTCGCGGTGACTGTTCTTGGGGCTGGGCTGAGCGACACAGACACTGCTCGAGGGGCTGTAAATAAAAGTGACGACTTAGAGGAGTGAAGGTCAAGGCTGTCGGGAGAAAAGGGCTTACCCGGTTTGGAAACGGACTTCTAGCTAGGAGGGCAACAGTAGTCGACCGCGAAAACCGCTCCTGAGTGCGAAACTTAGATCTGACTCTCAGTTCACCGAGACAGCCCAGTGAATTAAACCCTCAGAAACAGGACACGATATTTCCCTCATTGAAATTATTTTCAGAGTAACGAAGATGGAGTTTTAAGTGTTAACTGGAAATTGGCTAAAGCTTTCTCTTGCTAGCACCTGTTTCCCTTAAAGGTTCCGGGGTGGGGTTTATTTTTTTCGCCCCCCCTCCCTCCTTTTTTTAGATATGTATTTATTACATTTGTGCCTTTAGCTAGTCGAATTGCATGGTTCTGGGAGAAGAATCCATTTTTGAAAGCAAAGTGTAATCTCCACTCTACAAATGGCCAAGCGCTGGTTTAGACGTCCCTGGCACCCCCACCCCTACCCGCATGCTAACATGCATGGGGGCAGACATGTGCACCGAGAGTCGGAGCGAGCCTGTTATCCCTAGTTGAAGATGCCAAAAGACATCTCCTGCATATAGTATTATTCCTTTTGTTGGATGATAGATACTCTTATTTGACTTTTTTCCATTCTTTAAATTGTAATATTATCATACCTGTTCGTGGTGCCTATTCCTTAGCCTACTACAAAGGAGGATGCATTTTACTGAGAAAGATTCTCCTTATTTTTCTAAGGCCCTTGCTTGGGTAGTAATCAGAATAAACTGTTGACACAAGATATTTTTAAATTATTATTTCATATAAATATTTGTGTATATATAAATATATATTTGTGTATATGCAAGTTTAGAATATTACATACAAAAATACAATATTTGTGTGTGTGTGTATATATGTGTGTGTGTGTGTATATATATATATTTGTAACTAGTTGTAAATCCCAGTAGTTACTAACACACCCAGCTGCCCCGGTTATATTTTACTTTGCATGATGGACCTGCTAAGCGTATCAGTGAAGCCTGGAGTTCCAGTCCCCAGGAGAAATACTTAATATGAACACCTCTCTCTGACCATAGTCTAATTCCCTAGGGTAAAAACAGGCAGTGGGAGTATTGTTTAGAATATGGAAAGCTGTATGATTAATTCTAAGGAGGGAAGAGGGAGTTAGGTAGATGAAAATAAAAATGGAACCTGAGTAGGCATTCAAACCATACTCAAAATTCCACAGATATACATGCAGAAAAGTATATTGTGTTCTCTCTTTCTCTCCTTCATGTCTCTTTGTGTCTATATCCTTAATACTGTTCATAGCACTATTTGTACCTCTTGTTTGCTTTTTCAGTTTCAAAAAAGAAACTTTCCTATTTTCAGCCTATTATTTTACATTTTCAATACCAATAGTGCCCTTTGGATGCATTGGATCATCTTTTCAATTGTTCTTTTGTTTGTCTACTTGCATACCATGTCCAACTTAGTCCTGGACCACATGCACAATGAATCAACCATGTTCTAATGAAGATTAAGACATGAAAAGTATCCTCAGCTATGTATAAACTGTATACTCATTTAACCACCTTCCCACATGACCAATTTTAGCTAGTAACTTGTTCATCTTCTCAAGTCTCTAGACTCCAAATTCTTACCCAGATTGATTACTGCACTAAATCTTGATTGTGCAAAGAACAGAACTTAATTATTTTGGTCTCATTTATCAGTCAGCAGTATTTAGTGTTGCCAAGATAATTATATCATTGAAATATGCATGACTTTAAAATATGTTGGAAAAGGTCCTTCTAAACTTGTTTCTTCATAAAGGGGAAAAAAAGAAGTCCTTATGAAGCCATGATTTTGCTGCTATGAGGACCCCTGGCCATTTGTGTTTATTGAGTTTACTCTTCCACAAGAAGAATGAACCATTGTTTTGTTGTCTAGGAGTTGAAGGAAGATGGAAAGTGAGAAAAGAAAATGAAGGACTTGTAAATGTTATTTTCTCTATTTGGAGAAAATATATTTTTAAGTAAATAGTGATCATTTTCTTAAATAAGGTCTAAAATCTTATTAAGGGATCTTGAGGAGAAAGAATTTTCAGAATAGAAATGCTGGCTGTTTCTATATATTCATAAAAGATTGGCATGTATAAACACATGTATTTTTGAATCAGTCTCAAGATGTTTTTGTCTTTCTATAGAATTATGAAATGTTATTAAATTATTATTATTAAAGCATTTTAATCTCATCAGAACCTATATTTAAATGTAGTGTCTTTTTGCAAGTGCTTTAATTGTAATAGCCTGTTTGTTGAGATTAAAAAGAACATCATTGATGTCATGGTGTGCTTTGCATTTTAAAATAGAAGCTAATGAATTACAAACATTCATTACACCACAACCACTTGCTGAAATTTCTCAGGACCCCCAAATAGAGAATTATTTGTGCTATATACTATCATTCATGCCCTTGCTGAGTTTATATTGATCTCCTTTTCTTTTTCAAAATTAATTGCCTTTTAAATTAATACTCTGCTGGATCTGACTCTTTTGTTATTTTTCTTCTGTCATAAATTTATGTGCACATATCTTCAGTGTAGTCTGGTTAGAGAACTGACTGTTGAAAACATGTGGGAATTAGTGGGAGGAGGGGTGAAGAGAGAAGAACAACTTTTATTAAACCTGGAAAGAGTCAGGACTTGACACAGGAAAAGAAGGACAGGTTTCACTGAATAAATTCATTGAGGAATTCTTCTTTGACCTTTAAAAGTCCAAGCTGTGTAGCACACAGTATACATTTGGGTAATTCAGGCACTAACTTCACATATCATAAGTTAAAGTGATAGAGTATCATGGTGCCTTTGCTTTGATATATTTGAATGGTGGCTTTTATTCCATTCACTTTTCTTAATAAGTGTTGAAAACTACCTACTGTTTGTTTTCTTATGCTGTTTCTTTTAGGGGAAGGGAGTGCGGTTTTACTGATGAAAATTATTGATGTTTATTTGGGGAACATTTTATTTTAAAAGTTTAGTTTCTTCTGTGAGTTTGATGTTTACAAAATGTTTAAGGAAGATGATGTTTGACACTCAATTTTTTTAATTTTTATTTTTTTTCTTTATTTTATTTTTCCCTCCACAACTAAGCACAGACACTCAGTTTTTATAACTAGATGCAACCAGAACACATTAGTTAAGTGATTCAAATAAATTCACTTAAATATTAAGGTCTTCTCTCTCATAAGTTAATTTGAAGAAAACCATTGAATTAGATTTCAATTTTAATAACTAACATTCATTTAGATTCCCTTTAACATGAAGATTAACTTGATTGGGTAATAAAAAATGTAAATATCTACAAAATGAAGATATAAGACAATGCCAATTAATGATTGTATATACTTATGATGTATAGCTTTTTTCTGATAAAGTAATATTTTAATCTTAGGAGGAATATAAATTACTTAACTGATCACATTTTCTCTTTTGCTTTGGGCATGAGAAAGCTCAGAGCTAAATGTAGATCTAATTTATTAATCTCATAAGACTCTGTAGAATGCATATATGTATTATCTTTCCAAATGACCTTATCTTGTTCTATTTATGCATGCATTTTCTCTGTCAGGATGTCTAATTTTGTTGTTGTTGTCGTCTTTAAATTGTGGAAGAAGACAGACCATCAAAGTTGATGTGAATGAGTGTTTAGAAATACAGTCAAGTCTGCAAATAGTTTTTAAGGTCTAATATTGCAAATGCTGGGGGGATGTTAGACAAAGTAAGACAGATATGTTATCTAAAGATACTTATATTCTGGCTGGATAGAGAAGCCATAAACACATGACAAATTAAGTAATAATGAGGCAGCACACACAAACATCTGTTGCATTAAAGTGAAAGCCCAAACCCTGTGTTTAATGACATGCCACTTTCTAGAAAAACACAATTATGGCACCAACCGGTAAAGCAAAGTATGTAGATATTTTAATATTTCTGGGTACACTAAAACACAAGTAGTGTGAGGAAATGAGGGTGAAAGTAAATGTTGGAAAAGTTATTGTGATTCCATGGAAGTGGAAACTCGTATCATATCTCTTTTTTCTTTTTCTTCTTCCCTTCTTCTTCACTTCCTCTGTGTCTTTCTCTCACTGACTTTCTGCTTGCTTCCCTGGTGTACCTGATTGACAGGTGTGTCAATTCCCATGGCAGGCTAACCCTGCCAGGCTGGCAGCTTTTCATATTTCTGGCTATGTAAATACAGTATTTGTTCTAAGTACTGCACTTAAATACAGTAGTTAAGTTTAAGTGCCCACTGGTTGTTTCCCTTTGTACTTGAGTCAACAACCATTTTCAGCTCTTAGAAGGGACCACCCACAAAACTGTTCTTTTGACAGTAGAAAAACTTAGGGAGAACAAAAAAAAAGCAAAAACTCGGAGAAAATAGAACTAAATTATTGACCTGGGGTGACATGTTTATGGCTAAAGCCACAAACTCTGAATTAAACTTCCAAATATAACCAGCTACCTCTGGATATAAATCTAATTCTCATCTTCTCTATCACCCACATAGACATGACTTTTTTTCCAAACATCTTGATTACAGTTCAATGTTAAAATAATTTAAAGTCTAAAAATGCAGATCTGTGGTCCTGAAGTGGAAAAAAAAACCCATCAAAGAGACAATGATAAACACTGATTATTTAAACTTGTCCCTTTTAAAAAGCTTGTTGGATACAATAAAAATCAGTGTATTAGTACACTAACTGCACTTCCAATTATGATATAAATAGTGCATAAAGCTTTAAAATTTTCATCAAATTAATGTTTCACTGACATACAAATTAACTACTGACATCTAAGGTGCATGCCATGTGATGATTCCTAATTGGCAAGTGAACCTCAGAGGATTATTTATAGATTACATTGCAACAAAGTGCTGGAGTAAATTCTCATTGTGCGGCTCAATTCAAATTGATGTTTGAGCTTTGATTCTCTTCACTTTTCCACATCCCTTTTGATCTCTGAAGCCTCTCAGAAATAAGCTAGCTAAGGTGCTAAATATATAATTAATAACATCTGGGCAGAGAATTTGTCTTCAAATTATCCCTGAGAGATTGGGAGACCAGTTAAGTATCCCTCACCAGCTTGTTCACGTAGGAATATTCTTAGAGATGTGAATTTAAACTCGAAGGTTTGGTAGCGTCCATTTCCATCCAGAGCACATAAGATAAATGTTCACACAGGAAAAGTGAGGAAGAAACTTAAACATTTATCAAGTGAATTAATTTTTAAGAATAGCTGCTTCTAAAGATCTAAGTGGAAATCCTACTTTATTCTCTAATGGCAATTGAGCTTTCTTTTATCTTAACTTTTCAGTACAGTTTGTGTATGAAGAATGCAATGAGAGAATTATAATGTATTTGCAATTCCCATACTGTGTGATTAGCTCCAAATTCGGCCTTTCCTTTCTTTATTCCGTGTCTGCCTAAAGGTAGAATGACCGAATAAAAAATGAAAAAGTAAGGCCATTTATTCTGCACATTTTTGTTCAGTATGTATTTTGTACATGTCTCATGAGGCAATCAGAGATATGTAAGTTGTTAAATTCCTGTCTACAAAAATCTGCTTATTAGAGAACTTTACAATTTATTAACCTTTTAGATGTTTTCTCCATGCTATATCCAACCCGGGATGTCCAGCTTTCTCTACCAAATTGGCCAAAGCCTATCTTTTCTTAAATATTTATAAAAAAGACACTTTCTTTTTGAAGGAATCTCCATAGTTGGCTTTAAACTTGACACTCTTTTTGTAAGAGTGTGTGTTTTACATTCATATTGAAAAGTAAATGTTGGGATACAAGCAACATTGAGAAGTGAGTATAGGTCTTATTTTTAACACTTTTGACTAGTAGTTTAATAATTTGTTCCTAGGCTGGTTACTTTTGATTGACAGGTGCTTTCGCTAGTAATGAGGCTATGGTATGAGCACGATCTAGGCAACCTGATTTCTTGCTGTTGAAGGTTTATAAGGAAATTTATCCTTTCATTAGGAAAAACTCATATACTTTTCCTTAACAAACATTGAATGTGGACCTACGATGTGCCTCGTATTGAAATAAGAAATGAGCATCAAAAGAAATTCAAAGGTCCCTGCCCTGAAAGAATTTAGAATCAAATAAGGAATAAAGATACTGAATAAATGGGGTCAATAAAACCATACGGATCAGCGTGGGATATTTGGGGAGCTATGGGGAAGGGTATATATCAATATTTCAGTATGAGTTGGGGGAGGCGGCGTGGGAAAGCTTAATGGGAGAGTTGAAGCTAAAAGGGCAAGTGTAAGTTTTGTGGGTGAATAAACAGTGCACAGTAGTCTCTGACTTAGAAGCTGCTAGAGAGAAGGCTGCTGAACACATCTAAGGAAATTTACACAACCACAGTATCATTTCACATTTATTAATCTTAAATGGGTTCTTATAGTGATCAGGCCATCCTCCTGTGCTTCCTGACCCCATTCACTCTCCTAGAAGACTATATGACACTTCCTCCTGTCTCTCTAAATGCTCAGTACCTCTGTCTAACATGGGTCCTCAAACTTTTTAAACAGGGGCCCAGTTAACTGTCCCTCAGACCGTTGGAGGGCTGGACTATAGTTTATGAAAAACTATGAACAAATTCCTATGCCCACTGCACATATCTTATTTTGAAGTAAAAAAACAAACGGGCAAAAACACCCGCTTGTGGCCCGCGGGCCGTAGTTTGAGGATGCCTGGCTACACCCTCACTCTCAGTCGAAGGCCTGGCTGCCTATTCACTGATAAAATTGAAGCCATCAGAAAAGAACTTTATAGACACCCTCTGTCACATCAATCCATCTACCCGTACCTGCTCCCACATAATCCGCCTTCTTGCAGGTTCTCTCACACAGCCCTGACAGAATTTCAACACTTTCAAGGTAGAAATATATAAATGCTATTTAATCAATGACTAAGACTATTCTCTTAGACCTAGAACTTCCATTTTGCTGTTGTTGTTGTGCAGCCTTGGGAGATAATCAAGTTTTCAGTCAAAGATTTATGTAAAGGAAGTTACTTAGAAGAATGCAAAATTAGAAACAACACACCTGCCCAAAGACAGAAAAAAAGAATGTTCAACATTGTTTAAAAGACTTTTTTTCCCCAAAGAATAGGTATCAACAAGTTAAAAATAGGTGATATAATAATAAAAAGAAAAATGAATCAAAACTGTACATAATATATAATACAATTTTGTGCATATGCATAAAAATGAACAGAAAAACGAACCATGTTAAAAAGTTTGGTCCATTGGACATTGAGCTAGAAAGTCTTCTTTATAGCAGATCTTTTGAAAATATGTTCAGTTTGATTCTGAAGATTCTAGTGACATAGAAAATGGGAATAAACACAATGAGGAAAGCCATCTCTGTA
Source organism: Cheirogaleus major (assembly GCA_963574435.1). NCBI lineage: Eukaryota > Metazoa > Chordata > Mammalia > Primates > Cheirogaleidae > Cheirogaleus > Cheirogaleus major. The sequence goes on along the minus strand of CAUYPO010071591.1, from coordinate 15,245 downwards.
GTGTGGCTTTACTGTCATTGAAGATTGTTTCCAGCAGCATTCCTCTTGCCTACCACATTCAACCCACCAACAAAGCCAATAAAATGTACTGTTAAAATACGCCTTGAATCTATTTAACTTTCACCCTCTCCACTGCTGTCTTTCGATTCTAAGACTCCATCGTGCCTGGCCTGGCTCATTGCCTTGCTTTCCAGCAGGTTCTTCCCACTCTTGCTCTTGCAGAAATAATGACCAGCGAGGCTATAGTGCATAGTGTCTGAAGTATGGACCCCATGGATGGGCTGGCTGAGTACAAGTCCCAGCATTGCCCCTTAGTATCTGTGAGACTGCGGTAGGTTACCTGTCTTTACTTGCATTTTCCCATTGACAAAATTCAGAATATTATTATATATCTTGTAAGGTTACTATGAGGGTCAAATAAGTATAGGTTTAGTATCCCTAGTCCAAAAATATGAAATATGAAATGCTCCAAAATCTGACATTTTTTGAGCACAGACATGATATTCAAAGGAAATGCTCATTGGAGCATTTCAGAATTGGGTTTTTCAGATCAGGGATGCCGAACAGGTAAGTATAGTGCAAATATTCCAAAATCAAGAAGAAAATACAAAATCTGAAACACTTCAGGCCAGGCATTTCAGATAAGGGATGCTGAACCTGTCTCTGGAATAAAGTAAATACTTTTATGTATTAGTTATCTTTCAAGACCTAAATTAGATCATATTCCTCTCTGTTTAAAACCATTTAAGGGCTTCTCATTACACTTTGAATGGAATCCTTAGGGCCACATATGTCAACTTCAACTCTTGCCATTCTCTGCTTCCTCAGTACTTCCATCAGTAAAACAAGTCCTATTCTGTCACAGGGCCTTTGTGCATGCTGTCCCCTTTGCCTGGGACACCCCTACCTGCCTCTCCATAGCTTCTTTCTGTCCTTCTTGTCTCAAGTTCTGCCTCCTCCTCTGAAAGCCTGTCCTTGACTTCTGTTCATCTGCAAGATACCTCCTACTGCCCTCTCTCCACTCAGTCTCCACATCTTATTATTTCTCTATTAGACCGTATCAAAATTTGAGTTTTTGTTTGTTTGGTTTGTTAACTCTTCCCCCTACCCCTGCAATTTGATCACTAGAATTTAAATTCTGTGAAATAAGAAATACAGATCACAGTGTCTCTCGTGATTACACTTGTTTCTCTTAATACCTAACAGAGAGCCTAGTGTGTAGTAGACAAAAAAGTATTGGATGGATGGATGGATGGATGGATGAATGGATGGTAGAATGGACGGAAAGATAGATGGGTGGCTGGCTGGCTGGCTGGTGGAGATTCTATTATAATCATGAAACTGGATTCTGAGAAGGGCTAATTTCACATTTGCAAGGTCTGTATGTCACTAAGAGATATAAAAGGTTAAGTTATTAACACTCATTATCATTTTAGCTCTGGTACATGGTACCTTAAAATGCTTGTCAAAACACAGGTGCATTTTGAAAGAGGTAGAGAGTTTGAGAAGGAGAGGGGAATGTTAGGTGGTTTGGAGGACTCTAGGCTTGAAGATACTTTAGGCCAGGGCAGGCCCATGTAGAAATGTTAGGGGAGGGGTGGGCTGGGGCTGAGGTGGAAGTATTGGGGTGGTGTTAGTCCAGGTATTCAAGAGGAAGTATCAGACCATCATTTCACAGAGAACCAGGTTAAAAATACTACATGAAGAAACTTCCATAAATTTTACTTATTAGCTTTAGAGAATGTTGAACAGGGCTTTGCATACACAGTACCAAAATAAGTGGATGAAAAATTTTTTTAAAAATTAAGCTAATTATTTGATGTTATGAATTAAAAACAAAACTATTTTCCTTCTTTGGCTCAGCTTGTTTTCAAAATGACAATCGGTCAGAACTGAGTAGGTGTGTACGTGAGTGTGTCTTCATAGGCAAACTTTTTGTTCTGTTTTCAGATAGGAAGACACTTCATTTGCAAAACGATGTTTTTATGCATTGCTTTTGATCATAACATTATAAAGGCATGGAAAGTTTTGTGTTAAGTGATGTTCCCCTTGTCTTACCAGGAGGTGTCAGTACAGCTCACTCAAACTTACTAGATCATCCTGTAGGGACCAACTGGTGCCAGCATTTTATCAGAATAGCAGTACCTGCCCATCAAGTTCTCTGCCAAATTACCTAAAGGAAATCTGATGAAAAAATGAATTATTCCCAGCGCCTATTTATTCTCCAAACAAATGTTCTTACAAACTAGCTGAAACCTAAAAACTTCTTTAATATTCTGGAAACATGGCATTTGTACTTTCCTTTGAGTGAGGGCAGTGAAAAAAAAAAAGCAGGATACAAGAGGAAGGGTGGACATAGAGAAATATGCAAAGAAGAATGAAATGGAAGTGCGTCCAGTAACACGCTGCTTGACAACCCCCGAGCATACTGCTTTCTCACCTGTCTGGTTTGGTGTTGTGTTGTCCCTTCTCTGCCCCTTTTTCTGCCCAGATAAGTCTCGCTTTCTCTGCCACATAATTAGGACAAAAAATCTGGTCTTGTGTTAATACATTATCCTGGCTCTTTGTCACATATAATTTCTATCTCCTCTGATAACATTATAAAATAGGTATTAATACTAAAATTTCCCAGATGAGGAAAATGAAAATAGGAAAGGATGCATGATTTGTGGTTATGATTGTGGATTTGACCATAGACTTACCAGATTTCAAAATGACACCCTTATTCTTTTCATGATGCTTTTAAAAGGATCCCTTCCACTGGAGACTTTCCCATTGTCCTTTCACCCCTAACCATGACCGATTTAGGTCTCCCTCCTTGGGTCCCACAGCATACGGTGCTCACCCTGCGTGAACACTCATCCTGACCTGGCACGGCCTTTTGTTTTCTTGTCTACCTCTCCATCCAGAGCCTGAGCATTTTGAGGGTAGGCACGGTGTCTTGTTTTTAGAATAAGACGTGAGAATCCCCATCAACTGGATGGATGAATAGGAGAAACGGTGCACCCACAGGTAGGGCTCCAGGGTGGGTGAGGGTGTAGATAAAGGACAGCAGAGAAGGCAAGAACTGCTGGGCCACCTGCCTTTACACACTGCCATTGGTCTTATGAGCTCCATAGCAACTTAATAGTACGGAGTAAAGTCTCAGCATTTTTTGAAAGAGGGGGAACAAGTCTAACTACTCAAGAAGAAAGAGAAATTCATCCAGCACAACGGACACATTGTAGCTCCCCTTGGATTGGAGGGAACTAACTGGCATCTGAGGAGCTGTGTGTTCTGCTGTCCTCCAGGTGGCAGCATGGCCCAGCTGTCAGAGAACAGCTCAGTTCTTGGACATCCCTAATGCTGCCAGACTCAGACCTGTTCTCAGGGCATTTAGTGTCCTGGGAATGATTAATGGTGCTGCCCGCTCGCTGCACCCGGAGGGTAATTGAGCCTGCAATATTTTGGAGGTTGCAGAGAGGCTTTCTGAGCTGCCGTTTGATAGAAGGGGCTGCAACATTTGGGACATTTTATCCCTTGGGAGATCTCCTGGAGGACTTCTTGTGCCCCAAAGCAATCTTTGGCAGAACTCTTTAAAGGAGAAAAAAAAGACACAGGCCCTAAAAAGTGGGGAAATTGAACAGTCTTAATGTTTTTTTCAGATAACTTAGTCTGCTATGTATTCTATATTCTTTTTCCTTCCTTGTTTCTGAAATAATATTTCTTTCCACCTGACTTAAAGCAAATCCTCTGGACGGTAGCTTATGTTAATTGACTGAGTATTTTGAAAGAGTGCAGGCAGAGTTATGTAAAATGTCTTAATTTAAATAAGCTCTAAGCCCTTTCATATTGTAAGCGAAGTATTTAAAAGGAGGATGATTGGAAGTTTCTGAAGCTGCACACGATTCAAGAGAATGTGAGACATGTTAGAATGAGCAACTGGCACAAGCTACAGCGTCCGTTTATTCTAAATATACACATAATATCAATTATAGAAGACAACTAACAAAAGATCTTAAGCTTGTCGGGTTGGGTTTGTGTGACTGCTTCTTTTCATTAGAATTTTTAGTAACTGGGAAATATGCCAGATTCTAAGTGTTGGAAAATGGTGTCTTGAATAAGATATGCTAGTAGATTTTAGCACTGTTGAGAAAAAAAAATCACGTATGAATTCAGAAGACCTTAGTTTGTCTCTGTAGCCAGATGGGGAATCTGAACCTCTACCTTTGTGTAGTTCGGATTTACATTCTTCTGCTAGTTGGTTTGTAGCTTCCTCAGTGGTTTCTTTAATATCATTTTGGTACTTTTGAGAACAGTTGGTCTTCCCTAAACCCATGAGATTTTACTCTTCTTCACAGAAGATCCTTTCATAGTAACCTATGATGATTTGATGTTGTACTCTATATGGGAGGTTATCTTCTGGATGTTCAGAGAGCCAAACTCAACTGGTTCTCCTATGTGCTAACACTTTTAAGTTTCTGCAAGCAGTGAACTTGGTATCTTTAAATCTTTGGAATCGAGTGGAAAATCAGAAGAACAATTAGGATGGCCCCTCAAATTCTATTTTTAGATTAGATTGCAGGTGTTGCACAGACTGCTGTTCTATCTAGCTTTGTTTTGTTAAATTTATCTCAAAGACTGAATTCACAATAGTGTCTTTTTGTGATGAAGATCTAGTCTAGGGATGAAAAGTAAGGGGTGGGGAGGAAGAATTAACTGAGATGGATCTACAATAATTTATTCATAGCTTCTGATTTAACTATAACAGCAGCAAAATTAGTGGGAAAAAATACTTGTCAGCATAGCCTTAAGTCTTGTTCAATGATCCATGATTCACTGAAGGCTTTTCCCAGCCTACCAATTTCTATTTTGCTGGCTGCTTTGGGCAATTTATCAAAATGTCTTGATTTGATCCTTTGATAAAGAAATCCATATTTCCATGATGCCTTTAATTATTATACTGTTTAATATGTAAATACTATGTGGTATTCTAAGTATTATTATTTATATTTCTTAACTTTTTGCTAATTAAAAAATAGATTACATTGTTATCAATATTTAACTCCTATATGCTAAGGAATAATTTTTGGATATCTGTAAATCATTTCCTTGTAGAGCCAAAAGGTTTACTGTCCTAGAAAATAACAGTGTTGGTACTACCTAAAACAGAGAGCCCACTGATCAACTTTGCATTTCACAGCTTAACTTCTTGACTTCTTTAGAACAATAATGATCTTGAAAGTCAGGTGTTGTTTGGGTAAAGAACTTTCTACATATGTCAGTCCTGGGTGGCAAATCAGTGAAATAGATTAGAGAGTTTTATTGCATTCTGTGTGGGGGAAGCAAGCTCCAGATGAAACAGAAGAATGGAAAGCCCGCTCTTTTGGCCCTGAGGAATTGTGGCAGACAAAACAGTTATGGAATTAGGGAGCCAGGTGTGGATTTTAAAGAACCTGACCTTCCTTCTTTGAGTTCAAGATCAGAAAAAGTCTGCATATATGGAGAGTGGGGTTGAGTAGGAATGTTAGTGACATGTTTCCCAGATAATCTGTACGGAGACTGCAGGGTTTTAGGAGAAGCTGCAACATAACATGGACAAGAGGAGAGCTGCGCTGGTCATAGTCGGCTTGACTGATGAGCCTCCGAAGAGGGATCCAGAAGTCATGTCCTAATGGTGGAATTTAGAGATTTTGGATAGCAAGTGGACCAGTGGGGATCGGAGGGCAGAATGAAAAATTTGCTTCCCATGCATGGAGCCTTAAAAACTCAGAAAAATTACTGTGTCTAAGGACACCAATGAAGGGCACCAGCAGGTGTCCTTCCAAAAGACTGGATGGAACAATTCAGTAATTACCTACAGGTCTTCTGTTTAGCAGGCCTGCAATGGCATGCTGTGTCATTTGTTTTCACTCAGTGTCTCTAGTCTGATAGGGTTTTTTTTCTTTTCTTTTCTTTTTTTCGGGGAGGGAGGGACTGGCATCTGTTCTGTTTGCTTCATGCCATGCTATACTTGTTGTTAAATATTTTGAATATCACTCAATTATTCACATAGGAATTAGACTACCCCTCTATGCCAGGGACCTTAGAGCTTCCCAGGTTTCCTGGCATGGATTAGAGCTATCTTCCATTCATTGTCATAAGCTCCTAGTAACATAGGAATCATATTAGAGAAGAAAGGAATAATTCAGAAAGACTGAGCATTCCCATAAAAAGTCTGTATCCTCCAGAAAATGAAGATATAAATATCCTTACTAAGAACTTAACTTTGAAGAGATGCTATGTTTAAATTTAAGGCCATTTCTCAAACTAGAAAAAAATTAAAATATTATGAATTAGTAAGTTTAAGTGGTGTGGGCAATTGAAAGAAGATCAAGTCAGAGAAATAAGAAAGAATACATTCTTTTTACAGCTCAGAATGGGATGAGTAAGTCCCTATCTACCTCTTACAAACTCCTGCTCAGTTCCCTATAAGAGCAGTTACTTTGAAACAATGATCCAAGCTACTGCCTTCTTTCTCATTGTAACTCTTGCTTTTCACATGTGTTCAGAAATGTACAGGTAGTCATAGATTGTTTTGATGAGCCTCTTTTTTTTTTTTTTCTTTGAGACAGAGTCTCAGTCTTTTGCCCTGTTGCCCTAGGCTAGAGTGCAGTGACATCATCATAGCTCTCTGCAACCTCAAACTCCTGGGCTCAAGCCATCCTCCTGCCTCAGCCTCCCGAGTAGCTGGGACTATAGGTGTGCATCACCACACCTGGCTAACTTTTTCTTTTTTTAATAGAGACGGGTCTCACTATTGGGACCCTCTTTTTTTAGGTGTCTCAATTGTATTAGACATTTCCAAGTCTAATGCAGAGGGCAGGGTATTAGCCCCTGCTATTCTTAATCTTTCTCCCCTCCAGTCCATCAGTTAATAAGCCTTTGTGGATCCATTTCCAAACCCAGTGATAAACTCATTTCTTTGGATTTGTCTCTTAATGTCTATGATATTCTTTTCCCTTTTTACAATGTGTATACCAAGATATGGAATCAACCAAGCATCCATCAACAAATGAATTGTTAAAGAAAAATGTGGTGTATATATGCACAATGAAATACTATTCAGCCATAAAAAAGAAGAAATCCTGACATCAGTGACAATATGGGTGACTTGAGGGGCATTATGTTAAGTGAAATAAGCCAGGTACAGTAAGACATATACTGCATGATCTCACTAATGTGTGAAATCTAAGAAAGTTGATCTCATAGAAGCAGAGAGTAGAATGGTGGTTACCAGAGGCTGGGGTGGGGAGTGGGAAGATGTTGGTGAAAGGGTACAAAATTCCAGTTAGATAGGAGGAAGATGTTCAAGGGATTTATTGTACAACATGATGACTGCAGTTAATAACCATATATTACATTATGTCCTTAAAAAATGCGAAGAGTAGATTTTAAGTGTTCTCACCACAAAAATGACAGCTAAGTGAAATAATGCATGTTGATTGGCTTGCTTTGGCCATTCTGCAATGCATATATGTTTTAGAATGTCATGTCGTACACAATATAGACAATTGTACCTGTCCATTGTTTTAAAAACTAGATTTTAAAAATTAAAATAAAATGTGTATTTCATTGTGTCTAAGATCATGTTGTTCCCTAAAGTTAGTGCTCTAAGACAGCAGAACAGGTGAGAACAATAACACCTTGGCTGTTTCTTCCTCTTTGCTCCCTCTGATTAGAAGGACCCCAGTGTGGCATAACTCCAGAGTGAATCTTTAACGTTGACGGTGTACAAAGCAGGCACCTGGATTCACATTTGCAATTGGACGAGATGATTTCTTTTTCTTTTGTTTGGGGAGAACAAGAAGAGTTAATAAAATTAGTAAGCAAGAGAGCCAAGATTCAAACTTCATTTTTCCTAAATCCAGAGCCCAGAATTTTAATTCCACTTCATTGTCACCAGTATTTTTGATAAACTGTTGGTAGGAAAGGATAACAAAAAAATGTGTGGTTGCAAGAGGGTGTGCAGCTATAATGTCGATATGTTTTTGTGCCTCTCTGAAACAACTAAATGAAAAGATTTCAATGTACGGTTTGGAGTCCCTTCCTGGGAATAAACTTTCTTTAAGTGCATCATTCTGAGGCCTAAACAGAAAAAAGGAATATGTGGAAGGGAAGAACACTAGTCTCCTACTAGTCTCCTTTATGTTTTTCCCCTGTTGGTTTTGCCTCTGTGCTTCAGCATCTACAGTAGGTAATTGGCCCTTTGAGTCATTGGAAGTTTCTATCTGTAAGTCCAATTGCTTATATGTTTGTTTTTGTCTCTTTATTTCTCACTTTTCCATATAAATATTTGAGGAAGCAAATCTGTTAGGATAGTTAAATGGGCCTGTTGGCTAATGAAGAGGTTTATATTAAGGTGGGAAAGAAAGTTATGGAAACAGATGGTTTCAGCTGTTCTTATTACCAGTCATGAATGATACCACCTGGAGAACTCCACAGTTTCTGTGAATTAACAGTACCTTTCCAGCAAAGTGTTTCGCTAAGCAATCTTGATGGGCAATGTAGGTTTTGTGGTAAGCAAGTCAAAGCTATAAGACACCCATTGTCCCCAAGGATGTGTGTATGTACGTTATGTCTTCCTCCAAAATGGCGGAGAACACAAACATTCCTGTTTTACTTGGAATAGGTTTTAGAATGAACATTTAAATATCTATACGGATATGTACATGTGTCTGTTATATATGTGTGATATTTTAGTGCTTCCTTCAAGAAAATGATGCAGTCTCAGTGTGAAAACCTAACTGCAAAAGAGATAGAAATTAATTTTCTTTATCTTGACCTGTGCTCAACACTACCCTGATAAAACACTCCTCAGACATTTCTTTCCAATAAAAACCTACTAAACTAAAATTTAGATCTTGTTTCTTTCATGACTTCTGAGAAGCAAAGTGTAAGATTTATTCTAGAGTATTTCGTGTGTGTGTGTGCGTGTGAGCTGAGATGTCCAGTAATAAAAATAGTTGACATTTACTAAATTCATACTGTGCGCCTTGTACTGTGCTAGGTTAGCTAGTTACATACGTATTTCATTTAGTTTTTGTTATGACAATTGCCGTTATTAACGCTATTTGAAAGATAAAGAAATGGAGTCTTTGAGAAGGCAGGTAGCATGCCCAAATTGCAGCAGATGGCAGGTGGCACTGAGGCCAGCCTCAGACACCGTACTCCACATGGCCTGTCTTGGTATGTCTGTATCTAGCTTGTTGGGAAGACCAGCTACATTTGTGAAAAGTGTTAGAAGACTGTAAAGGACTGGGAAACAAAGCACAACCACCCAGATAAACAAATTTAAGTGGGACTTGTTTGAAGGGAGGTTGTCAACCTTTCCCTGGTTGGAGAATTATATTTTATAAAACTGACATATCTATTAGAAGCAAAATGTTTACTAAAAAGCATAAAATAAGCCTGGAGTAAATTCAAAGTCCTACTTTTAATTTATAATTCTTAGTATTTTAGTCAGTGTTAACTATTGTTGGCTATTTTATTCTAGTGAATGGTTAAAATGAAGTAAAATTAATTATGCACCGTTCTAAACGGCTCCAAATTTTTGGAGTAAAGTGATTAAAAGTTTCAACCTAGTACCAGAATAAAATAGCACATACAGTTTTGTCATTTCACTAGTGCTGACATTTTGAGGTTTAGTTAAAAATATGGAATAGTTTTTTTAAAAAAAATTTCCCTATAAACATCATATGAATACATTTTACACATTTATAAGTAAAAAAAGAAAGGTATTTCCTAATGTTAACTTAGAATGCTGCCCTAATATTTCCTTTTTTCTATTCTTAACAAAATAATTCTTGATTTTTTTTTGAAAAAAAAATTCCAGAACCATGTGCTGACTTAATTATTTCTTACTTCAGCAGAGCTGCATGGTTTATCTGAGTGTGCTTACAGGGAGAGGATGAAGCCAAGGAGGACAGGAGGAGCCAATATGTGAGCGATTCTCAGGGTAGTCTCTGTCATTTTAGAGCTGAGAGAAAACTGTCTTTTGCCTTGTCTTCTTCATCTATTTAGTAGAAAGCTTGTGTGATTTGCATTTTGGAATATTCAGTCTTTGTAATTTACTTCCAAATAATTTGTTTCTACATTATGCTTCTTTGTTTGTGGAGAACAATACTTAACACAAGTGCTTCGTGAAGTAAAATGAACTGACACTGTACTCCACAAAGAGAATTTCAAAATAAAAACCATTCAGGATGAATGGCATGCATTAAAGAAATCCCGACCATATGTCTGAATGGATCTGTTTGTACCAAGCTCATTTATGAAATTCATAGGTGCTAATTTATCTACAAAATAAAGTGATAATGCTTTCAAGCCAAAGAAAAAATAGAAATGTAGTAAATATAAAAGACACATTAATAATCTTTCCTGTGACCCTGATTTCTGTCTTTTATTTTGAATTATCTATTCAGAGTCATATCAGAAGAATTGTTTTAATAATATAGACATTATTTAGTCTCAACAGAAGTTTGGCAATATCACTTCTTGGAGTAGGTGGTTTGGAGGGTAAGAGAAGTTTCAATATCATTATACTTCTGGGAGAAAAAAATGTGGCCAAACTGTAGGAAGTTCTGTAACCAAAGAATTTGTAGGACATGGGCTCTATCCACCATGGTATATTAAATACATCTCAGAGACATTTCCCCCCAACAAGATTGACCAGCTCATTTTAGCAAAAACAGAGTGAGAGAGGTTTTATGTGATAATAATTAGATCCCTAAGTATTAAAAGCAAGTTCTTTTCAAAGAGAATTTGGACTCCTGTTTTTTTCAATATCATATTCTGGATCCACCTATTGGAACAGACTCAGTTAATAACACCTTTCACTATTAAAAGTGTTGGGGCTCACAAAGCAGAACCCCGAAGACTGGCACTTTGAAGTGCCTGGAGGCCTTAGCTGCTGCCTTAGAATCACGGTCCCTCTAACCCTGTCTGTCCCCCCTGTAACCTCCATCCCCAAGCGCAGGGAGGAACTCTCTCTGGGATTTCCTTAACTTACTGAGAAAGCTTCTTTCCAAAAAACTGCAATGGTCTTGACACATCCTTCTTAGGAATCTCATCAAATAATCAGGAAAGCAACCACTGGAGAACAGAATAGGTTAGAAGTCCTTATCATGCACACATAGACTTTTCATCTAGTCTTCTTGAGGTCATCTCTGAGAGATTGCTTGGGAGATTTTATCTGCATAATAAGATATCCTTTGTTCCTGTGCCTTTTTTCCACTACAGAACTATTCGTTTCCTCATTTCTCTCTTTCCCCTATGAACAGGATATTTAAGCCTATAGTTCCTCTTTAAGTTCATATTTTATATGACTCCTATGCACTAGGGTGCATGTGATAAATTTGTTATGCTTTTCTCTGTTTGTGTTAAGATGGGGAGGAAAAGGATCATCTCCTTTTTGCCCCTACAAAAGTAAAATACTTTGTGCATTTTAAGAATTACTGAGGCTGGGTATGGTGGCTCACACCTGTAATCCCAGCACTTTGGGAGGCTGAGGTGGAAAGATTGCTTGAGCCCAGGAGTTTAAGACCAGCCTAGGCAACATAATGAGACCCCATCTCTAAAAAAATTTTTAAAAAATAGCCTGGCATGGTGTTGCTCACCTGTAGTCCCAGCTACTTGGGAGGCTGAGGCAGGAAGATCACTTGAGCCCAGGAATTTGAGGCTGCAGTGAGCTGTGATCCTGCCACTGTACTCCAGCCTGGGTGACAGGGCAAGATCCTGTCTCTAAAACAGCAACAACAAAAAAGAATTATTTAGTGAATCTAATTGTTTTGTGGATATTATTATAAGAATCCACAAATTCCTATTCGCTTATTTATTATAATTTATGAGACTGAAAATGTTGTAAATTAGTGCTGTGCATTATTAGTATTTTTACACAAAATGTAATTACTTCAAAAAGAAAATACTCAAAGAGTAGATAATATAAAACAATCTGGTAATATAGGATCCAGCAGCAACCACAGCTATTAATTGCAAACCCGTTTGGATTTTAGAGGGGAGTGGCTTGGCATTTTGGACCACTGGAATTTGATGAGCTCTCAGAGAAGTAAGGGCTGGATCATTATAAAAATTCAGTCTCTATGCCTATAGATGGTCTTTCAGAGTGATTTGTGAAGAACTTTCATTTTGGCTAGAGTTAAGATATTCATAAGCATTAAAGCCAAACTCAGTGCAAAAATTAACTCACCGTAGTGCTGTGTCTTCCAAATGCAATACTAGTGGAGACTTGGTACTTTTCCACTGTGGGGTATAGAAATATCCTCTCTCTCAGAAAATAAATAAAAAGGCAAATTATTTCACTATGGACCATTTGACTCGTGTGAAAGATCATTAATGAGGTACTGCAAAATATGTGGCCAGAGATTATTATTTATGATAAAATTGAGGTTGTATTGTCATCATAATATCCCATTAAGTTAATCAGTGTGGAAATGGTGACTGTTTAATAATGACCATGCTAAATCACCTAGTCAGTTCAAGTCTGGAGTGAATTGACAGATTTAACCACTTATTTTATCGTGTGTCTGATTTTTTTTTTTAATTTTGATTTCCCTGCAATTCAGTAGCTAGGCAATACTGCAAAGAGACTGGGCATAGGTACTGGGCATTTTCCCAAAGTTGGAACATGGAATAATACAATATAGAATCAAAAGGGGAATTTAGAGATCATCTAGATGTAAATCCCAACTCAATTAATGATGCTTTCTGTTGTTTTGGGGGAAGATTATTGTTGGAGAATGGTTAAACTTGTTGGAGTGTAGGCCTGTGTGGGATTTTTCCTGTGAAGATATTTGAACACAAAGAAGATAGTGCATAGGCTTGGAGTTGAAGGAGAAAGGGGTTCTAAAATAACAGATTTATTAAGCAGCTACTATGTTTTAGATACTGGAATATGCATATGGAAGAAGAGAAAGCCATATAAGAGGAGGTGGGAGAACATCAAAATTAATATTTACCTAATTATAGTATTTCCCAATTCCTTTGCAAAATTTCTTGCCTATGAAAATAATGAGTTACATCTTTAGAAGTAGTTTGCTCATTGATGGCCTGGATTATAAAACCAGTTCTGGCCATTACAGATACCCAATATATTTTGTACAAAGTATGCTACTAAGGAAAAATAATGATCCATATATTGTCTTCTCCTTTTTGTCCTTATGCATCATGGAATTTGCTATCATTAATGACCGTATATGTGCTTTTATGTATTTCTCTTAAAGGAATGTATACCCTTATAGCCAGCACCTAACATATTGTCATTACACAGTTGTGCCTGATGAAAAGTTTTTGAAGGAATGAATGAGATAGAGTAAATTAATGAATAAGTGAATCGCCAGGTTAAACCCAGAGTTTTTATGAGTGCAGTGAAAAGCATATTTGTGGATGATCCTTTGTTAGACACATTAATGTCACTCTGCCATGTATTGAAATATATAAAATATTACACCATAAAATGATTACTATCAAAAAGACAGTGAGGTTTTGGTAAAAAATGATGTGTACATTACTTGCTGGTGGTATTACCAGTTGATAAACCTTTTAGAAAGTAACATGGTCATCTGTAGCAAAAACCAGAGTCATAACCATTGCCTTACAAATTTTTCTTCTCCTGTGGAAACATTTGAACAGACCAAACCAAGCTAAACATAAAAAAATGTTATTGCAATCAATATTAATAGCAAAAAGTTAGAGATAAGCTAAAAGTCCAGCAGAATAATGATTTTATAGATTATGGTATTTCAACATAGTTTAATATTATGAAATCATTATAATAATAACTATGTAGAAACATCATTATGTTTATGAGACAATGTAAATGAAAATAATGAAATATAAAATACAATCATACCATTATTGCAACAATATAAGTACAGCATTATGTATAGGTGATATGAATAAATAAAAATAGCAATTGGATACATAATTTTTGCTTTTGAACATTTATTCATCTTATATTGCCCTTCAGTACACTTCTAAAATTATCCCATTTTAACATCATAAATAGATAATGTAGACACAACTGTGCCTGTTCTTCTGATAATTCAGTATCTTAAAAGAGCACTGGGCTCATTGGTTTCTCTCAACATCCCTGTACTGAGATTTTGTAATACATGGATATTCAAGTTAAATGCGTATAATAGTGACCTTAGGCCTTATGCCTTGTTGGTTGTTTTAAAAAATGAACCCGCAGTATGCATTAAATTTCTTGTATAGTTTTTTTTAATTTACCAAAAGTCAATATAAAGTGAAAAACCAAAGGCCAACACATACATGCATCCCTGTTAATCTGTTGGAAGTGCTACATAATGGAAAGGAACTCTTGGCCAACAGGTTGGACCTGTTGATTTTACAGATGGAGAACCCTGGGAGGCAGGGAGATGAAGTGGTTTGGACAGGATTATAATGCCAGTGAAAGGCAGAGCCAGGGTGAAAATTTACATGTCCTGCTGAGTTCAGAACTCTTGCACCCACCCCTTATCCAGAATGCTTTTCCCATCACCCTGAAATGAGGTGTCACCTTCCTTCCAGCTTCAGAGCCCATAAAGATTTTTCCCTACCTGCAGTGTCACATCTGCACTACATTCCCACGTCTAAAAAAAAACACTGGAGTTTCCATTTTAGCCAGCAATCTCTACGTTGTGCAATTACACAGACTTAGTAAATGCATGGCTCTTGGGTGGTCCTGTCTACATGTTCTCATTGACTGCATCTCCTCAAAATCTGGAGTTCTGCTGCTTAGCTCTACAGTATTAATGTGTTCACCTAGCTAATAGCATTCCTGTCTGTCACAGCAGCCTGCTGCAGCTCCCTCCCCACTCTCCACAGGCAGAAATCCTGGTCACAGCAAACTTCTCCCACTGGGGAAGCTTCCAAAAACCAACAAAAGCAAATTAGTGTTCCTGATTTGCTTCAGAAACAAACAGCAAAGAAGCCTCTCCAAAAATGTTGTAAAAAAACAAACAAATAACAGAGAAAAAAAATAGCTTCAAGGGAAAACCTACCTACTCTTGAAGAGGGCTCTTGGAGGAGACTTCAAAAAAGATAAATGGTTGCTGAGGATGGTTTGTGTCGCGCCCGCCTTGCCAGCAAGGAAGACACGGCAACTGGAGTTCTTCTGACAGCGCTTTAATGGGGTTCCCTTTCTTCTTACATGTTGCGGAGACCCCGAACGGGGAAGCACACACGCTTTTAAGGCCTTGGCGGAC